>JARHVA010003589.1:1557500-1712500 GCA_037957365.1 Torreya grandis
ATGCAAAACAAACACACACTTATCTAGGTAATCTAGTTACCATAAAAATCACCTTGTCATGACAAGGAAAGAAGAACCTAACAATACAACCAACAACTTGCCTTACCAAGATAAAACATAATAGAATAATAAATTAATCCAAAGTTAAAGTAGACATTGAAATTAATTATATTATTATAAATAAAATGTTGGATTTCATACAATTAATTTCTAAAATTAGAAGGAAAACTTCCAACAAAAGATCAATTATGGACCAATTTCCCATCCAAATTAGGAATATGAGTCTGAGGAAACTAGGATGAGAATTTAATTAATTGTGTACTCAATTAACCAACTATCTTATGGAAAGAAAATCACACATAGCTCAACAAATGAAAATCACACATAGCTCAACAAAATATAAAAAGTCATTATGGAAAGTAGCGAGATAGATCCAAAAAATGAATATTATCACAAAAATCCCAAAGCAACAAAATTTAAATAACAATTTAGTATATTTATATCTATTAACTTTGAAAGTGAAAGATTTTCTAGATTACAATAGTCTACATCTTGCACAATTATTTAAAAAAAGTTGACACTTCCAACTGACTCAGTCTTAAATAGTATACCCACCTAAGTTAAATTCCATAAGTCATTCAAGGATACAAAAATATTATATAATTTTAGCTTATGCATAAAAAAATGAAAAAACTAACATGTATTTAATCCATCACAATCACAACCTGAGGAACCACACTCATTTCTTTAGCTCCATCCTCCTCTTTCGATTCAATAAAACACATAGGAGGGTTAAATATTTCATTAGGTCATAGAATAGTCACCTAAAATGGAATTTATTTATCTACCCTTTGCTTAGAGTTCTTTAGCCCTTCCGAAAATAAGTGTAGATGGTGAAGGGTCTTAGTTTTAGTGGAATACACTATACATTCAATGTTATTAGGATCACCATGAAATTATAAGGTTCCATAAACATTGGAAAAAATATTTGCACAAGTAAGAAAATGAACAACATTAAACAAATTATGTTACCAGCCTGACTGTCTAGGATCTGACTTCATATTCTTCAACATTTTGCCAATGTCTTCCACCTTCACATCATATATATATTTCACCACCTTTCACATTATGTGAATCCAAATACACATATAAAATTACAAATTTATTGACTCACACACTTTGATAATATATTACTTAGAGAATTCATAGTTATAATTTTAACTTTTAGCTTCCCTTTCTCTCTCACTGATTGATAGGCTTTAGGCACCCTTTCCATTTTTCCTTCTTGAAAATTATCATAATATATACATAATGCACACAATACATTTCAAGTTGAGAGTTGGATAGACCAACCCCAATGGATTGAGATTATAATAGAGGACCCTTCTCTTTCCATTTTGTACTTACATGACGACACACATAAAAAATCAAAAAGTAAGGCTTTCAAAAACCACACTTAATAAAATATAAATTATGGAAAGTATTTTCATCACTAGAAGAGGATTAGAAATATATATGACCCAAATTTAATAATCAACCCATAAAAATAGATAAAAAATTACCCCAAGTCCCCTACTACAAGTGGTTACTAGAGAGGACCAATATCCACTAACAAAACCAAAAGTATTCATCTACTGTCATTTTTCATAGAACCAAAATTTTCATATTTATTCATAGATTCAATAAAGGAATATAATTTACACCCTTTATCTTTCCCATATTTTATTGTGAAAAGATTAAATAATGTTCAACAAACAAGGCAAGATGACCACATAAATGACTTCACCTTCACCCGTGTAGCACCATTTGAACAAGTAGAGAAATATACTATTCACAAGTCACCTTGAAAATACTCATTATCATGTAGGCACTTGGGGTTTATCAAAGTTTCATAGTGATAAAAGGGTGAGGTGTTGTCTCTATAACATGCAAAGTGATAGTGTAGTAGCTACAACTTATCATTTTTCCTATAGCTTTACAACTTTTCATTTTTATTTATTATTATCTCTCATTTTTTATATTTTATTTGATCAATAAATTCTCTCTAACCTCTAAATGAGTTATGTCTTGGACCAATATACATTACAAATCATCAGGAAAACATATATTCCATGATTTTTATGGTCTTCACATCACACTATTCAGGGCAACACCACCATTGGTAGCCGAATTTGACACCTAATTTATTGATATTTTGATATAATTGAACACCAATTTATTTAGTTTAGAAAAAGACACCTTATCTCATCTATGAATTATTCACTAGGGTCTAACACTACTCCCCTTTATTTCATTGAGGATGTCATGGGAGTTCCCTTCAATTATAAACTCTTTCCTTTCTCTCAAAATTATAAATTGAACTCATTTTAGCAGAGTCCTTACCTTTACCATGTTATTAATATCACTCTCGATATATAAAGAAAAAATCAATAGAAGATAACCAAAGAGATCTTTGAAAATACCACCCCATCCTATAGGGATAGGATTCCCCTTCACATGCCCATCAAAGTTCAACTTTAAATCTATTATTAGAATGAAATTAATAAAAATTCATAGATGTAAAGTTATTTATATGTGTGGTTTTTTGTTAAAAGCACTGGTAGAAATCCCTTTACATAATTAACAAGTAATTAATTCCTTTAATTAAATTAATTAGGAGTGAAAATAAATATTAAGGGGACATAAGAGAGTGAACAATTATTATAGTAATTAAACTCTTGATATAATTATTATAATAATGAAAAATAATTTCAAAAATTATTAATTAATTAGATACATTAGGAACTCTTGATTGGTTTAACTTCAAGTATTCCATAAATGGGTCTCCAAGTTTTGGATGCTTTATAATTTCCACCACTTCTGTAAAATGATAAAATCTTGATATGTTATGGGAAAGTATCTAAGATTTCACCATGGTTTGTGGCTATATTTGAGATCTTGGAGATAACTGGCTTAGTAGCATATTGCTTAGCCTTGCTACCAAATGTGTATCATGTTCATGATGTATTTCATGTTTTTATGTTAAGGAAGTTTGTAGATGATGATTCTCATGCTTTTGATTGGACCAATTTATGGGTGGAGGTAGAAGATAAATAGTTTTTAGGTACGTATGTATTTTTGTGCACATGATTTTAAGCCTTTGGGATAGCCATATAAACCAGGTTATAGTCTAGTCGGATTGATATGATGATATTTTAGCTAGTTAGGATGATGTTACTTGACTGTAGGTGTAATACCCCACATTTTCAGTGACTTCCCAAAGGAAGTATGAATAAGGGGAGCTAGATTTGAGGCTTAATTTATATGCTATAATTTCTTTGTGTTTATGCTTATACCTAGTATTGGATGGACCATAAATCTTCCTTGTTTTGACATGAGGGCCATACTAGTGATTTTTTTTATATTCAAATAACTTTAACCGCTATTAAAATGAACTCATCTAATGTAAACATGGTTTATCTTATTTTGATGAATAAATTACTCATTAATATTTTGAAAAATTAATTATAATTAAGAAGATAATATAGATGATTATAATGCACAAGATAATCATAAAGGCTCAAATGCGATCCATCTTGATGAACTCAATGGAGTAGATCATGCACAAGTCCAACATTTGTTAACATTATAATAAGGACTTAATCAAATGCCACAAGATATACCTAGGGTAATTGAAGTCATTTTAGCTTCTAAAAGTGCACAAAAAGTAAAAAGTTATACTTTTAATGCAAAACAAGAACATCTTTTTACATTATAAACCTTACCACATGTGTTGCTACCTCTACTATTGATACTATTATTACATCTACACCTTTGGTTTTGGGGAAACACAAATATTCTAATAGATATCTATGCTCATGACTAACTAAATGACTCATACATGACCTTTGATATTTTCACATACTAAATCATCTACCTTTCCTACTACACAATTGTTTGTCCAAAATATTTTAGTTTTACCTGCTAAGGTATTTCAATTAGAGTAAGGTATACCAAAATATATACAATAAATGGATTCAAAAGCCTTGATTCATAATTCATTATCACCTGATATTACATCATATACTTTACCTACATGATTTGTAACTCCTAACTTCCACTATATTAAGGTAAAGGAGACCCATAACAACATATTCAAATTTTTCATGCAATATGTTTATATTATGCTTTTAATGAAAATTTAAAACCAAATTATTTTCAAGAAGACTATGATATGCCCTTAACCTATAATGTGTCTATAGATATGTGTGGTTGACTTATGGATTACGTAACCTTTTATATTATCTTATCACATTTATATAAGATTTTTATATTGTATTTTTTTATTATTGGTAAAGTGGGGTTTTAAATAGGGATCCTAAACTTTACAAGGATCATGTAGGTTTGGACATTAGAACCAGATAAAACATAAGAACTTGCCCAAAATAATAACAAATGAGACTAGATAACAACATAAAAGTGACATGAAAATAACAAAAAAATAGTAGGATAAAAAGGTGAAAGTAAAACAACCTTACTTCTACCAAATGCTTCTTCCTAGTTATGCATCATTCTATTAAAAAAATTTTCCATATGAAGAAGTCCTTGAGACTGAGAGTCGATTTCTATTTCATTTATCTCTCACTTAGAATTATTACCTACATTAATATGTCCTTCCTCCTCATATTTCCTCTTAATAAGGTGCTTGAGGCCATCCATACTACTAGTACAATTTTTCATATCCACTTTGATAAAATCCATGATAATACAAAATGTTTCTTTAATAACTTAATTTTATTCATCCAACCTATCAAGTTTGTCTTTCAATCTTTTCACCTGGGTGTTAACCTCTTCCATCTCCACTTTAGAGCTCGAGATGCCTCCCTCCTAGTTGAGATTCTTGATGGATTCATTTATCCTTGATTTGTCATTCATAAACAAATATGAGAAAGATTTGTGTAGTTATATATTATTAGTTAACACTTCAAAATTACTCTATTACTTTATATTATCATCAATGGTCTTAACATCACCACCAATCTTGTCCTTATCTTTATTATCAACTTCAGTGATGTGAATATTCAACTCATCCCCTTTACTATCCTTAAGAAGTTGTAAACCTTGCATGAATTCATAAATTTTATCATAGAGATCCATGGTTAAATTGAAAGGTGTATTAGTGGTTATCCCTTCCAAATATGTTCCTTGTGTTGGTCATCGTGCCTCACTACCTCCTTAACAACTTGATTACTTTTGGACAAGTATTTTAGGATTATGTATTGGCCAATATGATCCTTGAGATGAGAATATCCCTAAGAATGGATGTGGGAAGGGACTCTATTGACATTATGAAAATATTTGTAGAGTAGAATAATTAATATCTCATGTAGGGGTAATATCTTCTTACTCTTTTTTACATCCATAACCAAACTCTCTAATGAGTGAAGGATGAAGAAGGCAAATTGATTGGATTATTATATTATTATTAGGGTCAACCTATGGGATAACCATGGGAAAAATAGAGTATATATTAGAGGTAGGGGTTTTTATTTCTACATTATTGTGGATATTTCCTCTTCAAAGTGGCTTAGTCATATTTATAAAGTATTATAATATTTTGTCAATTATTTTTGAAGATTTGCTTATTTTTCTCATATTATTCCATTAGTGTGAATCATGTAATTAATTTCATTACAAGTGGTATCAAAATATCAATTTGGGCAAGTTTATGTGTATTGTTCTTTTTTTGGATTTGATGTTACTATTATCTTTAGATATGAAGGATAGAAAATACATAACTTGCACTCTGGGAAGAATTTATTTTTTCATCATAATAGTATTGTTTGAAGTTTGTAAATGTTTTCACACCTGTGTGGAAATTAGAAATTATGCAATTATTTCATTGAGATGATTGCAATGGTATAATCTAATAATACACTTTATTGAGGGCCTAAAACCCTCTATCCTAAGGTTTGGGCATGGATGGTCGTAAAAAATGTCTCATAAGGATGATATGGAGTTTAAAACTTTGGATCCCTTGGTTTATGATGTGGTTCACTAAATTTAGTTTGATATGTAAAGCATGGTGAAGAAATATGATCTCAATGTGGTAAAAGGGGATAATATTAGGGTAAAAAGGGACATCAATGTTGTGAAAAATCATTTAGTAACTATCAAGGGGAAATTAACCTCTCTTTTAGATCATCTTTAACAAAATAATCATCATCCACTCCATTAAATTTATCCCAACTAGAAAATTAACAAATCTAATACC
The DNA here is from genome assembly GCA_037957365.1 of Torreya grandis. Classification (NCBI taxonomy): domain Eukaryota; kingdom Viridiplantae; phylum Streptophyta; class Pinopsida; order Cupressales; family Taxaceae; genus Torreya; species Torreya grandis. The sequence goes on from JARHVA010003589.1 coordinate 1,563,754, forward strand.
ATTTCAAAGCACATGATGCCACAGTGGAAGTGCATAAATTTGATGGTAAGGATCCACTCACTTGGATCAATCAAATGGATTTTTTTTTATCTACATCAAACTCCATTATAAACACTAAATCTAAACTATATATCACTTTAGTCTTATACACTTGATAAACACATATCTTGGATGGTACCTTCATATTTTAGACCTTCCCATTGTTGAAAGGGTCACATACACTCTCCCTATGCCAAATTTATTATATCTTAGTCCAACCAATGTTTTTATGATAACCTAAGCCTTCTATCATACTCAGAGTGTTGTAAACCTCCTTATCTTCTATCTTTACAAGTTTGAGACTTGTGCCTATTTTATAGCTTATTAGACACTTACATCCTAGTCACATGCCTATGTTGATGTAAGTGTCCTATTCTAATGCAAGTGTCCAGTGCCATGAAATCATCATATTTTTGAATGAAATGTATTCTTGTAGTTAGTCTAATTGATTTAATATAAGATATTTACCTAAAGGATTGGTATATATGCAAGATCTATCCTCATTCATTTTGAACCTAGCATAAACCTAATAACTTACAAGGAAACTTATGAAAATCACTCAATCAAGCATTCTAGTGAGAAAAAATCCTTATTTTATCTATTTTCATATCACTCATAGGGATAAAAATTTAAAAGTTTGAAGTACTGAAGGATTATGTATGAGTCATATTTTCTAAGTTACAAACTAGGTCACTGTTGTACTTGCTTTCCACATATTGCACCATTATGCACACATAAGAAAACACATTAGGGGAGATATAGATCAATTTAAGGCCTTATTTAGAGTAGTGGATATGTAAGAAACACCCACATAAATAGGGGTATTTAGGGTTAGATCAATACTATGAGCCCACTAACCCATTTTTCTATAGTCACTATGAATATGAAGAACTAGGGGTTTGCTATTTGATAAGGAGAGACAACTCATGATTTAGATCTAAGCACACTAGAATGAAGGTGACATAGAACCCAAAATATTCTAGGTGGTCACATATAGATCTAACATGTATTCCATAGGGGATACCTAGATCCAAGTCAAAGAAAAGTGTCAAATCAACCATCCAAGGTTGATGTAAGTGTTTAAGGCTACATGGTGAAAAATTTATAGAATCTAATAACTGATCCATAATCTAGAATTGAAATATTTCTAGCTTATTCCATGTATGATTTGAATGCACATAATTGATCAGTTAAATACTCTTATTTTACATTTATTTTAATATCAATCACTAGGTGTACTTACTATTTTTAGAATATTTCAGTATTTAAATTTAGAGTATTATTTATCTAAGTTTGTAAATTAATTAACTTGCTATAAATATGTTTATCACCCTTATGCTTATTCATTTCTATATTCTTAACCCTATATTATATTGACCCATCTCAATTTAGGGTTAAACATTTTTTGAACCTAACCTTGGATCCTTTATTTGTAAACCTAACCTGATCTAAGGTTTCCAACCTCCTAGGGCTTTAGCTTTCCATGATTGATTTTTAGATCTAAAACTTTACCCTAGGGTTTTACACTCATTTAGTTATAGAGGTTTTATATGAATTCAATTTTAATTTCATCCTCCTTGATTACATAATTTAAGCCTCCAAACAAATACATTTTAAAATTCCTTAGATATATTTTCTACTCAAGTTGGTATACTAAAAAAACTTTCTATTTGCCAAAATTTAGTATAATTTTTTTTAACTTTGATAATTTATTATTTTTAGTAAAAATTAACATACATAATTAATTATATATTTATTTTATAATTAATTTATCTATTTCATAAAAAATCTTCTTTTATTCAAAAACCTCTCTCATAAGTCTAAAATTAGTTCTTATTTTATCACAATTACTCATTAGTAATTAGGAATATTTAGGGTTTTGCTTATGAAGCATCTCATATTAGATAAAATTTAAAATTAGTTATAGGTTTTCATAATTATTTTGATATAGACAAAAAACCTCTTTTTATTTGTCAAAATATTGTACGTATTTTTAGAAATTAATATTTTACTATTTTTAGTAAATTTAGATTTAGAGGGCATACACTATACTTTTATTTCCTTATTTTTTTGGGTTTGTCTTGTTTCCTATTTTTACATAAAAACCTATATCATATTTAAAAAAAACCTATCCAATATTCTAAAATTTATATATCTTTATTTTATCATGTTGTAATGTTAACATATGTATGTCTCTTTCTTATTCTCATATTAGTTTTTAGAACATTTAAACTGGTTAAAAAATAACCGCTTCTTCTTCCTAACCCTAAGGAGAGTGACAAATTCCATCCCTCTAACCAGGTCCACGTTATCACTCCTTGAAGGGATAAGGTTTGAATCACCTAGGGTTTGGGCTTGTGAATTCCTAAAAGATAAAATCATCCTTATGAGAAAGTTAATAGAAGAGTTATGAAAATAAAATCAATACTTCAGTTCAAAGATCACACTATTATAAAATTAAATTCCATATGCCCAAAATTTAAAACATACTAATCTAAATCATGTATTTTCATCTTCATATAATAATGTTGTACCCAATAAGGTTTCACATCTAAATGAAAATTTACAACATAATACATCTAAAATAAGTGATTCAAAAAGTGACCAAAAGGCTACTAAGAGTCCAAGTAAAATCCTAAAGAGAAATGATTCGAGACAAAGTAATCAAATTACCTCATCTGCATCCTATAAGATGATCCAAATACTATTGTGCATATCATAAAAGACATGAGCATCATATAGATTGTTATTTTACATTAAATAAAAAAATACAAAGTCTCAAAGATAGTGGTGGTCCTATAAAACATAATTACCAAAGAAATAGAGAAAATACCATTACCAAAGGCTCCAAAAATTCAAAATAATACACATTTACCAAAGTAACCAATGATATTCAAACCAATAGAAACTAAAATATGAGATATTACTTTGTTGATCAATACTAAACAACAAAATGGCATAATTCTAAATGATTATGATAATGGTGATATTATTTCTAATACCAATATGGTAGATGAAAAATTGAGAAAAATTCATTTTGATCCACTTGATACATTACCACATGATCTAATTATACCTACAGGACTTGGTACATATCAATTGAATCCATTTCCAAAAAGAATAGAACCAAATATAGATAAAGGCAAGGTAAACCATAAAGTTTAGGATTTTCATAAGGTATTAACATATAAGGTGCACAAAAATACACATAATAGAATAACAGAAAAGGAACAACCATAGTATGTGGAAGTTATTTATTCATATGTATATACTCTGAATGATATATCACAAGTTCAATAATAACTTAAGAAGTTACATCTTTCCTATAATAATAACATAAAATATTGGTATGATTCTAATACCACATATGATTGGTATGATCTTAATTATGCAACATATGAATATGATACACATGATATAGAGCATATGAGTTTGATAGAACAATACTAGGTGATGGAATTGCAACTTGGTTCACTGAGATAGAAAAATATTTTGAGATCTAAAATTACTCAGAAGTGACCAAAGCTATATGGGGAGTATACCAAATTGTTGGAGAAATAATAACCTACAAACAAGAAACTAGAACTAAGTCTTGATTTCATTGACATATCTTGGGATCATTTTGTGGTTATGTATATGTCTCAATGACTTCCACAATTTTATTTTAATCATAAAATAATGGATTTTCAAAATCTACATCATGAATATTTAATAGTAATTGAGTAATGGAAAAAAATTTCTAAATTTCTGAAGTATGTACCTTAGTATCAAAATGATAAACATTTTCAGATTTGAAAGTTCATCATGGGGTTAAAACCCCACATTGGGTATGAATTAGATGTTCATGGACCTTCTACCATGGACCAAGTATTTGAAAAGGTGGTTAAACAAGAACACAATTTGAAATTTATTGACAAAGTCAAAGATAAGCATTAGTAGAAGTTTAGTGGTCCCAAGGCTAATTTCAAGAAAAATAACTAGAAATGAAATGGAAATTCTAAGAATTAGTTTAAAAAATAGAATGAAAATTTCAACAATGATTTAAGGATATAGAAACTAAAAAAAAGATTCAAGGGAGGTAATTAGTTTCAGAATAAAATAATTATGAGTGAATGTTTCACATGTGAAGGAGAAACTATGCTAGGGACTTTCCTTGAGGAAAAACAAATGACAAGAAAAAGAATCAGTTTACCTCTACCACTCAACAAAGAACTTTTTAGAAACAAATTCATGCATTTGTAGACAACCATTAGGATCAATTTCAAGCATATCTTATTGAGGCATCAAGTACCTTTTTTTCACGTCCTATTTTAATTTTTATAGATACATGAGCTATTGAATGCTTTATTTCTCATTATATTCTAAATAAGCTACCTAGAAAGGCTGGTATCATGGAAAATGCTTGTATAATTCAATATGAGAATGAATCTAAGGCTAAGTTAGACAAGTGTCTAGTAGATATAAAAGTGAGTTTATCCTAATTCACCACAATGGTATATTTATATTTTACACCTCTAGAATCATAAGATGTGATTTTAGGAGTAAACTAGATTTACAAGCACAAAACAAAGGTTTACTGTTACCTAAAGAAGATTGATTATTTGGATGATATAAGGAATCAAACCCAAATCCAATTTTTAAGGAAAGAGTTGAAATTAAGACAAATTTCAGCCATTCAATTGAAAAAGACTTAACAAAAAGTGTGTCAAGTATTTCTAGTCAAGATATATGAAGTAGAAGACAATCATGAGCCTACTTTCAAAGATTATATTTTCTTGTGAAAATTTCAATCTATTTTTCTAGAAGAACTACCTAGTCTACCCATAAAAAAGGAGTTTTATTTCACTATTGACATTATCTTAGGATCATAACCTCAATCAAAGGCTTATTATAGTATGACAAAGATAAATTTTATTGAATTGAAAGCCTAACTTTAATAAATGTTGTCTAAGGGTTTAATTTGACCAATTATTTCTTGATGGGATGTACTAATAGTGTTTGCTAATAAGAGGTATGAAACTCTTCATCTGTGCATAGATTATAGGATGTTGAATAAGGCAACCACAAAGAACATGCATCCTCTACCTCATATTGATGATTTATTTGATCAAATGCATGTATCAATAGTATTTTTCAAAATAGACCTAAGATCAAGGTATCATTAATTAAATATTAAAGAGGAAGACATTTTGAAAATTACTTTCATACCAAGATATGGGCACTATGAGTTTACTGTGCTTCAATTTGGGTTAACTAATGCACTTATAACATTCATAAATCTTATCAATAGTGTGTTCAATGATTATATAGATCAATTTATCTTGGTATTCCTAAATGATATTTTGATTTACACTTGTGTTTGGTTCTTCAACGCTTGCAAAAATACAAACTCTATGAAAAGTTGTCAAAGTGTGTATTCTTTAATAAAGAATTCAATATCTAGGGAATATTATTTATACCAAGGGGATTTAAGTTGATCCAATAAAAATAAGGGCTATCATGGAATAACCAACACCCAAAAATATGCATGAGGTTCATATTTTTATGGGTTTGGTAGGATACTATAGGAAATTTATGCCACTTATTTTAAAGATAACTAACCCAACTAACACCTTGTAATTTATAATGCATCATTTTGTGTGGAATGAAAAGTATGAATAAGCTTGCTAAAATTTGAAAAGACATCTTACATTAGATCTAATCTTACGAGTTCCAGATCTGAATGGCCATTTTTTAATAATAACAAATGCATATGGAGATGGTTTAAGATGATTTATAATGAAAAATGACATAGTTATAGAATTTAAGTGAAGAAAGTTGAAGCCTTATGAGGTTAACTATGCCCCACATGACTTAGAATTGGCTGTAATTGTTCATGATTTACAAGTATGGAGACATTAATTATTGGGGAAACCTTTTAAACTCAAGTATGACAACTTATGGCTCGAGTATATTTTCACCCAACATAACTTGAATGCTAGGAAAGGTGATGTTTGGAAAATTTTGACTTTGATATTAGTTACATAAAAGGAAAGGAAAATAGGGTTGCAGATACAATTAGTTGAAGAAGGTAAATATCAACTATGGCTACTATTAGGAGTACCTTTTGAGACCAAGTTTTTAGATGTTCACCATGAATAAATTTTATGATCAAGTAAAGAGTGTATTAGTAGAGAATCAATTAAAGAATTTAGATATTGAGGATATCAATTTGAGGATGATGGTATTCTAAGATTTAATGGGAGAATTTATGTTCAAGATAAAAATAGCTTAAGGTTAATAATGCTAAGAGAGTTATGTAACACTCCTTATTGAAGTCACCCTAGAGTGAATAAACTATTATCAAGACTAAAGCCATTGTATTTTTGGAAAGGTCTTAAGAAATATGCAATGGATTTTGTGTCAAAGTGCTTGGAATGTCAACGAGTCAAAGTTAAACATGTACATCTAGCTAGTTTGTTATATCCACATGATATAATAGAATGAAAATGATGAGTCATTAGTATGGAATTTTCTCAATGATGACCCTTGTAAAGGAATCAACATGATATGATATTGGTGGTTGTAGATAAACTCATCAAAGTAACACCTTTCATTCTATGAATTTGATAGATGATGCACTAGTTATAGAAAAAAGGTTTATAAAATAAGTTTGTAGGTTGTATGGGTTTATAGATAAAGTAATTTTAGATAGGGATCTTAGAATGACGTCAAGGTTTTGGCAAAGTCTTAATGTAGCATTGGGCACACAACTAAAATTTAGCACAACTTACAATCCAGAGATAAATGGGAAAATAGAAAGAGTGAATCAGATATTGGTAGATCTCTTGAAGATGTATTTCATGGATCAAAAATACAAGTGGGAATAATATATTCCATTGTTAGAATTTGATTATAATAACTCATTTAAATAAACTTTAAAGATGGTACCATTTGAAGCTTTGTATGGAAGGTGTAGGACACCTATTACCTAGGATAAGTTGGAAGATATAATATTTTTTGGGCCTGATATGATTCTTGAAAAGGAGGAGAAAATAAAAGTGATTAGGAAAATATTGGTAGAGGCCAATGACAGGTAGAAAAACTATGCAAATTTAAAAAGATTAACAAGAAAATTTGTTATTGGAGACAAGGTTTTTCTATGAGTTGAACCTCAAAAGAGCTCAATTAAGTTTGGAAAGTCAACCAAACTAGCTCCTATATATGTGGGACCATTCAAATTATTAAAAGTGATTAATCCTATGGCTTATACGATTACTTTGTTACCAGTCTTAGCTTAAATATATAATTTTTTTTCATGTATCACATCTTAAAAGGTATATAACTAATCCTTCACATGTTTTAGATTGGAATGCATCACAGGTTCTGGACCCTATAGTGGTAACTATTGAACCAATCATGATACTTGATATGTGCAAGCATAGCTTACAAAATCTAGAGGTGTCTCAATACAAGGTTCAGTGAGACCAATATTTTGAAGATAGTGCTACTTAAAAAAACTATGAGAATTTACATAGACTATTTACACATTTGTTTGCTTGATATATTGTTGAATGTGTGTTTATTTTTAGTACTTTTTTTAAAATAACATCATTAGGATGATTACCTATTTTGAGGGGAAGAAGTTTACATCCCAATTTCTACTCTAGTAAATTGCTTTGATATTGAGATAATGAATTATTAATTTATTATTATTTTAGGATTATGAGATGTATGCTATCTAGATCGATGATGAATTATAGGAGGACTAATTTTTTTACATACATTAAAATATAATACTGATATGGTATGAAATCTTTTAATAGGTAATTTCAATTCAATTTTATCACAACAATTTACTTGATAATTGAATATCTTGAGTATTATTGATATTATGTCCTAATCTCTAACTAATTACCATTTTTAATTAAGTCAGATGTAGAAAAATATCATTTTTTAAAGATATATAAGATGGAGAGTATCATCAGAGAGATGGTAGTAGATGTCAGCAAAGGGAATCTCTAGAACATCTCAGGAACATGTCACACATGCCCAATTTCTTGTTCAGTGCTTATGTTAGAGATAACTATGATATGTGATTCTTCATTATGTGTGTGCTTTTTCTTTTAGGTTATTTGGAAATATACATTATAGTTAATGTGATTAACATATCTAACCACATGTGGTAATTATTATAAGTTAGAATAACTATGGATTAATATTTTTATGTTAATTTAGGAAGCCTCTTATTATGCAATCCCTTGAGTGGACCCTAAGCCTTGTGATGTGAAAGATGATTGTTGGCCATCGAGTATCACCACCTTCTTGGTAGGTTCTATTGAGTGTTGTGTTGTGAAGCTTGTTTACATTTTTTACTTTGATTTTTCCTTTACTTTGGCAACTACCTCTGACATGATTTATTTATGTTTCTCCTCCTTTTATACCTTTATTATTACATCAACCTCAACCCTTTAATTATATGATACTTTCACTTCTTGATTTGTACACTCTTTCTATTTCCTCACAAATTTTTGATCATGATTCTAATTTATTTTTAATCATCATAAAGTGGGTTCAATAAATAAGATTAGGATCAACCTCTTATAATAAAACAATGTTTTACATTTTTAAGTATGGGGCCAAATATGGTGCCATATTCCTTGGAGGGCCATCATGTGGAGCAAGTAGATTATCCACTTGTGATTTATAATCCATAGGAGATAATATTTAATTTAAGTTGACTCTCTACTCTTGAATAAAACAAATAGAATAAGACAAAATAGTGAATACCATACTTATGACAGATTTTGGCATTTAACACCTTTTAAGAATGGAAAAAAATGGGGCACTATATTCCCTTAGATGTCCATAATGTGGATCAAGTGGAATCTCCACTCCTTATTTTTAAATAGCATATAACAAAAAATTAAAGACAAAACTCTTTAAAGAAAATATTAAAAAAGAGAGAGAATAGTGCATTATGGTGCCATAAGGAGAGAGAGAGTGCTAAGAGGAATGGAAAAAGCATAAGTATGGGATGGAAAGATGAAAATGGGAAGATGTTATCTCATGTTTATGAAGATAAGGCTATATTTAGTGGAAGCTCTAAAAGAATACAAGTTTTTCAAGATAAGGACCCTTGTTCATAGCAGGAGAAAGAGGCAAGTAGCTTAGTTATTTAAAAAAATTAATTTCAAAATGAGTTTAGGTCTGAATTTAAGTATGAATTAATGATTATGATAGAAATTAAGAATTAATGATTATGAGAGAAATTAATAATTAATTTGAAACATGAAATCAGTTTTTATGTGTATCTTTGTGAATTATTGTGCTTGTAGTGAAATCTAAACTTGATATAGGGAAAGATCCATAGGATTTATGTAGAACATGTTAAACACTTAGAAAAATATTTTGATAAATCCTTGGAAACATGGAAAAATTATTTATCTCAATTTTTTTCTTCATTATGTATAAAATTAGAGAAAACAATCACTTTTCTAGAGCTAGTAAAATCTAGTGTTGAACAAATTGAATATCTCTAACTAGTATTGATTTAAGTAGAATATTAAATGATTATTTTTGAACATATGAGAGATTTATTTTGATTTCATAAATTTATTATAATTTTATATTTTAAATTTATGGTTTTAGGTAATTTTTAATCCTTATGCACATTTTTAGGGAAATAAGTACTCTTTTCTAGAGCTAGGAGAAGCTAGTGGTGATTAAATTATAATTAATAATAACTTAATTAGAATACTAAATGACTGTAATTATAATTATATGAGATTTTATTTGATATTATAAACTTATTATAATATTAATGAATACAATTTAAGGTTGTAGGTGATGATTGATATAAAAACTAGACTTTTAGTATAATTAGGAAAGAAGGATTTTTATAGATTTGACATATCTCATTAACATAGAATAGATTCAATATATCATTAAAAATTAATTTATGGTTATAAATGATTATAAGAAACATTAATATTAGATGTATTATACTTATTTAGGTGTATTTATCATACTTAATAAATAGGTCTTACACAATAAGCCTAAAACTAGTTATTTGCAAGCCTTAGTAGATGAATGCAACATCAAACTAGTATATTAAAAATTGAGTATAATTTGGAAAGAAATAAAAATTTATTATCAATTTAGATCAGATTTATGTATATTAAAACATAACTAATTTTATTTTACTTGATACATAGATATACAAAGTGAAATGTATTTCTTGTTATCAATGAAGCTACATACACGATAAATAGATTTTGTTTTTATGTTAAATCATTTAAAAGACAAATTCCTAATTAGAGTATAAATAGATAAATGTGGTAAATATAAAGAAATTTATTTCTACCTTAGACAATAATAATCATACTAGTGAGTACATACAAGAATAATTATGATCTAACTATAGTTCAAGTAAGCATAGTTCTCATTAGTAATCTACTTAAATCAGTTAGATGTTTAAAACAACATAGTTTTATTTTGAGTGTCATTACATAATAAACCAGGTTCATATTTTCTATGGTTTTATCAAATATAAGAACCTTGTTAATTAAAAACATAATAAGTCAAAAATATTTAAAAAATTAATTATTTGAACTACATAGCTTAAGCATGCTTGATGTAGTGGTATTTTGAGTTATTTTTATATTCTTGTATGTGATGGGTGAAATTGAAGTGTCATGAATTTTAATAAATATTTATATTAGCTCACATAAAAGAATATGGTATTACATTAAATGGTTTTATTTGGGTGTGAATATACTATATATGTATTTAGTGTGTGAGATATATTTAAAACCAGAGTTTTACATTAAGATCTTTTATTTGATGTGAAATAAGTATTATCTTGTTTATGTTTTATCATGGTTGATTTAACTAGTGTGTAAAAATAATACGGACTAGCAAGAGCTTATTATGTGGATTAGACCTAGATTGAAATATGATTGCACTATATTAAATTCTTGGCCAGGTAATGTTATAACTATATGCATTGTATTTCCATAAAACTTTATAAATGTATGCTAGCATAGATTGATGCATGCATTATTGAATTGTACACTTAATACATGTTCTCAAATTGATTATGAATATTTTCTCTAGGATGATCTACACCTTTATGAAGGGTATGGCCACTCCCTAGTTAGTAGGTGTGTGGGGGACCACCAGGTCTATGATTGAAGTTAAAGCACTCAAATGATGTTCTCCTTATTTCTCAGCTAAAATTAATGCCATCATATGTTTATATTCACACACTAGCCTCTCAGATATATATGTTTAGATGAATTCTGACATATTTAGTTACACACTATGTAGATATGCTTAGATAGATTCTGACATATTCAATACTATTGGTTTTAACATTATATTTTATAATTTATTCATATTCTTTCACTAATTGTATTTACATTAAATTAAAGACAAATTTGGTCCTATTGAATAATTTATTGAGATGAGTTGTTCATAATACCATGGCATGATTTATTACTTATTATGATAATTTGTAGTTGTGAATTATTGGAACCATGTTATGAAATGTTGTTTAATCTTATTGATTGTATTGGAACCTTAAATGATTATTATGTATTGGAAAATAAATTATGAGTTTTTACCTAAGAATAGTTGGGTTATAACAACCTCTATCAAATGCTCATTTATTTATCCTATTAAGATGCTTGCTTTTCCAAATGCCAACATTTTTTAATTTATAAAAATACCTTTTCATTGCCTTTCATTAATTTAAGCTATGTTAGTGATTCACCCAAATCCATAGGTATTTATAGTTTGGGTTCAAACAAAGTGTGGGTGTAGGTCTAGGTCCAGTTCATCTTTGAAAAACCTAGGTGAACCTAGGTGCTTTGGGTAGAACCCTGGGTGTTAGAGTGGAAAACCCACATAAAACATTGGTCAATAGTGGTAAAAATGTGTTTTTTTTTCAAATTATAGGATGCTGAGCACATGCATTTGGAAAATCATTGCCATGACATAGTAATTTATTTATAAACTTGATCATGATATTAATAGTTACATATTGACTATATGCATGATGTAAAAATATGTATGTAATCACTCGAGCAAGCAAGGGTGTTTTTAATTATGTGTATAGGCTACCAGTTAAAAATTATAATTGAAATGAGAGCATGACCATCTAGATTATAGAGTGCTAAAATGAAAAAGATACCCATGATATTGGTTATATACAACCCCACATATTTGCATCTCAGTAAAAATAAAGAGTTGTATATTTCCAAATTCATGTATATGGAACTATAAAAATAAATCTATAATTATTGATATTTGATATTTTAATATTTATCAGTTCTATTTAATGATTATCAAGATGCATGCTATGTGGTTAATGACAATGTCACCAATTTCTTATATATAAGGTTATAATTTCTATATATTTTATATATTTTTTGTATGGAAGAACTTATAACGAACCCATGAAAAAATAAAAATCACCATAGTGGTGAACCGGTGTTCTTTGAACCTACACTAGAATAAAAAATGAATTGATAATTTAGAATTTAAGTTACCACATGATGTGTTCAGCTAGTAAAAATATATTGTCAGCAACCCTTGGCTGTCATTTGTTTATTTTAACTAGTAGGTAATTTATTATAGTTAATATGTTGTATATTTTAAGACATCACATAAGGTTTATTTATTTTAACTCAGTAGGTAGTTGATTATGGTTAATGTGTTCTATATTTTTAAATATCACAAAAACCATTACAGTTGTCTGTATTAAAAGTTTTTTTGGGGCCATGTTATCTACACTTCTTTATTACATAATGTCTTTTTTAAGTTTAGTTGTTTCAATGAAAAGACAAAATAGTATGTTATGAATTATCAAAAGCCCAACTTAAGCTCTTTTTTGGTTTTAGATATGCTTTTGAGAAATCCCATATATGAATTTATATACATTAGATACATTATTGTTAGTACATACAAAGGATATTATGATGCGAGTTTTCTATTTTTAATTTTTTTTTAAGATATGAATTTAAAGGTGCACAATAACAAATGATTTTATTAGAGGAATTGATGTAAAATGTAATCAATTTTGAGGACTTGTCTTATTTGTCTCTTTTTTAGAGTCATAATTAAAGATATTGGTATTCATCTAGGGTATTTTAAACTATATGCTGAGAAATACAATTATAGAAGGTATTAATTTTGTACTTTATATTTTTTTATTTTTATAAAAGAATTAGCCATTTGAATCTCTTTGCATGTATCACTCTATGTGTTATTTTTTTAATTTTGATTGAAGGCATACAATATATTCCTTAGAAAAAGAACATAAAATGTGGTATTTTGAGGTACTATCTTTTGATAAAATTTTACATATTTTTCAAGATAATTTATATTGGCTAAATTAAATTGAGTATAATCTTAAACATTCAATAAATGATTAAGGGTGCACTATAAATATTTTGTTAGTTCCCAACATTTGACAATTATAAAATTCATTTAATTTGGTGATTTTTTTTTGGTTCTTTAAGTTTTGAAGAAGAGTCTTTGTAATATTTAATAGTTAGGTGCCTTTATTGTTAAAGGTTGATATGGTAACTTACGTATTTATACAAATGTTTATTCTCACTATTTATTTTATATGGTCCACAGGAGTAGCCAACTCAAGTAGAGTGGAATTGTCCTCCATGATAAGTATCAAAGATATAAAGTATTTAAGGATTTGATGGGATATAAGTTTCTTAAAATAAGAGATTTAAAGGTTGGATGGGATATGTATATGCTAAAATAAGAGATTTAAGCCCTGAATGGGATATATATATATATATATATATATATATATATATATATATATATATATATATATATATATATGTTATAATAAGAGATTTAAGGGTTGGATGGGATACACATATCTTAAAATAAGAGATTTAAGGCCCTACTGAGATGTATTAGGGATGTATGTCTCTTAAAAATGAGAAGTTTTGGTTTTTGATTAAATTATGGTTCATATGGTCAATGAGATGGAGTTTACTTAAAATGATATTTCTAGAAAATTACGTTTAGTTAGATTTCCAAGCGTGGAGGTTTTATAAATGGTTACATATTTAGTATCAAGTACAATCTTATTGTTATTGGGAGAGATAAAAGGAGAAAGTAATGAGGTAGGTGGAAAAGTAACCATGTTTTCTTATCAAAATATCACTTAATTATATTTTTTATGATTGGTAAATTTTGGGACATCACTATCTCAAATTGATTGGGGGCACAATTGGTGAGTTTGGATCATCACTGTCTTAAAATTATTGGAGGTACAATTGGTGAGTCTGTGACATCACTGTCTCAAGTAGACTAGAGGTACAATTTGTGAGATTAGGACATCACTAACTAAAGTTGATTGGTTCTGTTGATGATTTAAAATTGTGCTTTGTAATAAACACCAACAATGGGAAGTTTTAAGATGTGGGACTTGTGACTTGAAACAATCTTCGGATTTTAGAGAAGCTGGTTCTTCTTTAAATCAAGTGTATAGTGGGAAAAGGGATAGGAATTTTAACAAAAACACAAATGCAAGAAAAAAAATCTAACTATGGCGATGCACCTAAATGTAATTTGACCTTAATCCTAAGCAAAATGAAACTATATGTAGGATTCATTTACATTTAAGAGCAAAAAAGTGCATGATCAATGTAAAATATGGAAATAATAGAAACAGAGGCTCACAACATAGACTACTTTTGCAATGATACATAAAATGTCAACAAAGGCATAGGGTTCAATCTTCTTATTTGAATTTTCTAGTCACATAAGAGGCACAAAAACATGCATAGTTATATAAAATTTTCAACTCAAGAAAATGAGACAAAAACAAATGACATTCCTAATCACAACTCTAGAAAGTCTAAACTCTTGACAACACAGCCTAGACTACTTTTGCAATAACACAAAAAATATCAACAAAGGCATAGGATTCAATCTTCTCATTAATCTTCCAATCACATAAGTGGCACAAAAACACACATAGTTACATAAACCTTCCAACTTAAAAAGATAGAACAAAAGCATATGATATTCCTAGTCACAGCTCCAGAAAGTCTAAACTCTTAAAAATAATTCTCTCTAAAAATTATCTCTCTGGTCTCCTCCTTTCTTTTAGTGATCTTTGTACCCTTATTTATAGCCTTGGATTCACTCTGAATTGTCTGCTTGTTCCCAATCTAATGGCCCAACTAAAATCTAACCGAACTGGAAGTGTCTAACAGAAGATATTTTATAGATTCTGGAATGTTTTGTCTTTTGGTAGTTCATTGGCTGAAATAGATTATAGGACACTCCCTTCTCCTAAAATATAGGTAACACTTAGACATTTTCTTGAAAACCTTCTTATTACTTTAGGAGACACCAAAGGATGACACTTGACATGTTCCACATCACCTATCGAAGACACGTGACACTTTTTGAGTAACTCATACTCTTTTGTGTCTTTGCTTAGGAGTGTTCTAACTTTTCCACTTGTCACAATCTACTTCCTCAAAACTTCAATAGCTTAAAATAAAATAAGACCCACAATATTTCTATACAGGTGTCAATCTCTACTTTACCTATCTGGGGTTACGTGGTAGTCTCCACTTCTTTTAGCTACCTTTTTAGAAACTTGTAGAAGATGACATGTGGCAGTCTCCGCTTTACTCTATTTATACCATAGAAAAAATGGGTCTTATTTCATATTTACATGGACAGTGACACCTGGCAACTTCCACTTGCTTTAGAAACAACACTTAAGACCCACCACGGTCTTTGCTATATTAGTGAAGCAAAAATGAAGATAATTCAGATCATAACACATGGTGGATTCCACTCTCTTTTGCTAGGGATACATGGAATCTTTCATTGCTTTTATAAAAGCAAAATTGAGACCTTTCGTGACTGCCACTTGGCACTTTCAGCTTGATCCTGATACTTAGCTTGTTAAAACCTTTCACTAAAAAGAGATGAAATGTAGGTGCCGATATGAAACCGTGGATGCTGACACTTGGCATGTTCCGCTGAGTCACTATGAGATACGTGGCACATTCTAACTAACTCATAGAAATTATGAAAGGTGCCTCGGACGATGACACTTGGTAGCTTCTGCTTGACTTCAACACTTAGAGAAAAAAAGAATCAAAAGGAAATTAGAGCCCGTGCTCTGTTTTAAAACTTCACCATCTTAAACCAAATTATGTGGGGACAGCGATCTAGATCATGTACTAATAAAAATCAAAATGAAACATAGAGTATTTTTTAATCTACAGTTATTGGTGACCCTAAGGACTTTTGAGCCTACTCGAAAAGAATCTACAACTCCCGCATGATCTAAAATCGCTAGAAAACATTGTTTTAACTAAAATGTTTCAAATAGATTCCATTTACAAGAATCTTTTCAGGTTCACCTTCCATCATTTCTAGCTCAAACAAATTTTTCTATTTACATGTTTGAATTTTATAAGGGTCAGTCCATAATGCTTCAAACTTAGTGTGTTGACCTGGTTTAGCGGCTCTTACATCCCATTTCAAAACAATTGAGCCTATTTCAAAATGGGGATTTGAAGTCCTTTTATCAAAATAGTCTTTAATTATTTTTTGATGCTTTATCAATGAATCATGTGCTGCATCTCTCTTTTCTTGAACTTCTATAAGTTCTGGGAGTCTGTCTTGCATGGAGCCATTTTATTCAATTTAAATCTGTTTGATCAGCAGGAGAGAGGAATCTCTAAGCTTAGGGGAATTACAGTAGGTTTCCCATATACTAATTCATATGGGGACATTTTAATCACATGTTTAGGCATAATTCTATCAACCCGTAGTGCTAAATTAAGCACTTTATGCCACTCCTTGTGATGATCAGCCCCTATTCTTTTGATGAGTCTAATCAAGTTCTTATTAGTTGATTCTGCCAAGCCGTTACCCTGAGGGTAATAATTAGAAGAATTTTTTCAGATATATTCCATGCTTTAATGCAAAGTTGGATACTTTGGACCCTAAAAATGCTTTATCATTATCTGAAATTATGGTGTGAGGAGCCCCAAAATGAGTAGTGATACTCCCTAGAAAATCTAGGATCACATTTTCTATTGCTTCCTTGAGTGGCACTACCTTGGTCCATCTGGTAAAATAATCTATGGCTATTAAGATCCATTTGTGACACATACTAGATACTAGATTTATCATTCCAATGAAGTCAAGACCCCATTGAGCAAAAGGTTCATCCATAATTATAGGAATAAGAAGCATTGCTGTATTCCTTCTCATCCCCACATAATATTGACAAGATTGACATTTTTTAATCAGCTGATAACAATCTGTAAATAAATTAAGCCAAAAATAACCTGCTTCACTTATCTTTATAGCTATGGTCTTTACAGAAAAATGTCCACCTGATACTCCATGATGCATTTCATGTAGTATTTTCTTAGCCTCATCTTTTCCTACACATCTTAACAATTTGCCATCAGAATTTCTTCTGAAAAGACCCTGTTCAATTAAAACAAAATGAACTCCTTGCATCCTATAGTATCTTCTCTTATTTTGAGGGAGTTATCTTGGGTAAATCCCATTTTTCATAAAATGAATCCTGCTTGTGACCTAGGATTCTTGATCAACTTCTTGTATTCTCAATACAATTTCTTCTTCTGTTCCTATATTTATCTCTTCAGGTATCATCTTTTCAAGCTCCTGAGTCATATATTGGCACAAACCCCTACCTTTGACTAATTTAGTGGGTTTGACTTCTACATCATATTCAATAATCTTAGTTATCTAGTTTGCTCTTTTTTTAGTAATTTCACCCTCCATGATGTATTCTCTGACACTTGGATGTGCTACAAGTATCATAATTTTACTTCCTGATACTATATGCCTAAACTTTTTGAGAGATTTTACCATAGCATATGCTTGTTTTTCCACAAAGTTATATTTGGTTTCATATTCTCTAAGAGTCCTTGAGAAAAATTCTATTGGATGTTCTCCCTTCTGCTTATCATCCTTTTGTGTTAGAACAACATCAATACTAAGCTCTCCTCCATATACATACATTACAAAAGGCTTAGAAAAATCTAGGTTTCTAAGTACTGGAGCTATTTAGATAGCTTTCTTGACCTCTTCAAAGGCTTACCTTCTTTTCGTAGTCCACTTGAAAATTAGGTCTTTTTTCAGCAAAAGTGTCACTAGTCTTACTAAGCCTACAAAGTCAGATATGAACCAACTGATGAAATTAATCTTTCCCAAGAAAGATTGAATTCCTTTCTTATTTACTGGAAGAGGTAAGTTCATTATAGCTGCCACTCTTTTTGGGTCTATGGAGACTCCTTCTTTAGATACTATACATCTTAATAATTTGCCTTGAGGGACAACAAAGATACATTTCTTAGGATTCAAGGATATTCCAAATTCTTGAATTTTTTTAAAAATAGCTTCTAAATGATCAAAATGATTAGCATCATTTTTTGAAAAAATAGAAGATCATCAAGATAAATCAGGATGATTTTATTTATCAGTTCCCCAAATGTAACATCCATAGCTCTCTGAAAAGTGGCTCCAGCATTTGATAGGCCAAATGGCATATTAGCATATGTAAATGTTCCCCATTTGGTGGTAAAAGTAGTATTATATTGGTCTTCTTTAGCCAACCAAATCTGATTGTATCTAGAGAAACCATCTAGTAAAGAAAATCTCTCTGATCCAACCATAGTTTGTAGAATCTATTCCATGGAGGGCAAGGACAGTGATCCTTCAAAGATGATTTATTTAGATCTCTAAAATCTACACAAAGTCTTATATCACCATTATTTTTCCTAACTGGTACTAGATTTGATACCCATGTTGAGTGTTTGATTGGAAAAATTATTTTAGAATCTAAAAGTTTCTGCAACTCATCCACCATTAGAGGCTTAATCCTTGGATTCACTGGCCTCTATTTCTATCTGACAGGCTTAGATCCTTTAGTCAGTTCTATTATGTACTGAATAATGTCTCTATTATATCCATGAAGGTCTTCATAGCTCTAGGCTATGACTCTGTCATATTTTTTGCATAATTCAATTAGCCTTTCCTTTTCTCTTTGAGTTGCAAAATTTCCAACTTTTAATTTTTTCCATTCACTCACCTCTATTTTAGAATAATCTACTTTATTTTCTTGGAACCTTTTCTTCTCCAGGCTTACATCTTCTAGATCAAAAAGGCTCTCTAAAGTGATTAAAGCTTTGGGAAGCTAATTATTCTTTAATTGTATAATTTGATCCCCATATGCCTCTTCAATCTTTGGTTGTAATTGATCAACAAATTCCCCTAATTGTTGCAAGAATGAGAGTACTTGAAAATCATTCTCAAATACTTGCCAATTCTCCTCATTATCTGGGATAGTTGGCCTTACTATAACCTTTACTGACTCATTGTTAAATAATAGGCTAGTTGCTAGATCAAACTGTGAACCAATTTGTGCCATCCTATCAGCTTTAGAATTTTGAACCCTGGGAACTACTTCAATATTAAAAGCTTCAAAATATTCTATTAAGTCCCAAATTCTATGCTTATAGGATTTCATCATGACATTCTTTGCTATTGCCTTTTCTCTAATTTGCTTTACTACTAACTCTGAATCTCCTTTTACTATTAGATTCTTTATTCCCTTTTTCTTGGCTAATAGGAGTCCATGTACTAAAGATTCATACTCAGCATCATTATTAGTACAAGCAAATTGAAAATGGATAGATCTTAATTTTTTTTCACCATTTGGAGCAATAAGACAAATTCCTACTCCAGCACCATTTTTACTTCTAGCCCCATCAAAATTTAAATTCCAGATTTCTGAATCTTTTTCAGATCCTTGAGTAGTTGGTGTCTCTTCCCTTAAAACATTTGGGATTTCATGGTCCTCATCAAAAATAACATAAGTGCCCAGACCAGTAGAGTTATAATTTCCATATGGGTCACTATGCGTCATAGCTAACAATTGGTGATTTTATTTTTCCTGATTATGCTTAGTCCAGTCACCTATCTTAGTAAAATAGAAGGAATTTGGTTTGGATTTGCTTACCTCTAATGCATTTTTCACTAAGGCTATTGTCTACAAATGAACTGTGTCTTTGAGCTTTCTTTCATCAACAGGTCCTTCAGTATATTTGGGCATTGCTTGATTTTGAAGAGCTTCTTGTAATAGTGTCCTTTGCTCAGGAATAACTAATATGTCCTATATTGATACTTGTGCTAGGGTCATCTTCAGTTGATCAACCAAATTCATTGATCCCAAAGTTTGAATTCTTGGAAGATTAGGATATCTTGTCTTTCCTTGAACTTGTTCAGGAATTTCTTGATTCTACACTGGCTAAAGCATTTCTTGTCTAATAGCTGTGTGTTAATGACATTGAAATGAAGGATTCCCCATAACTTCATTGTTTACAACTTTAGGCTATTCCAACATTCTTCTCTTTGATCTAGTACAATAGTTTGATTGCACCACTAGTTTCTTGGAAATAGAAGTTTCATTCAAAAATACTGATTATTCATCTTCAACCCATGAGAACAAAGCATATTCTAGGGCTATTTCTTCCTCTTGTTGTAAGGACATCCCTTGCATCTGAGCCATTAAGACTAAATTTTGCATATCAAAAAAATGGTAGGCTTGATTGTCATTGGAACTTGCAAACTGACCATCCATTCTTCTTTGCTCTGTCACCTTTTGTTGTAGATTACCCATAGGACAATCTCTAGGTGTATGAGAATTATTGCAAGGGAAACATCAGGAATTAGTGTTATCCACATAGTTATTTTGCCCTAGAACAATCTCCCTATTTGAATTGGGAGGAATAGTCTATGAGGGTGTGGGGATTGCAACTAATTGATTTGCTGACTGATGATTAGTTTGTCTTGGAAGACCCTGATATTGGTTTAGCTGAGATGAAAATCTATTTCCTTGATAACGTTGATATGGAGGCTTAGAGAAAGTATTCTACTATCTTTTTATATTGATAAGCTCATTAGAAAATGTCCTTAAGATAATCTTGATATCATCCAGCTCAGATGACTGAGTGGGGGTAATTTCTTTAGCAGATGGTTAAGGATAGGTGTACATAGACACAGGTGGGGATATATATTTAGGGGCTTCTTGAGATAATGATAAGGAAATTTCTGGGAACATGGGCATGGGAGGCCTTGGGGGTAACTTTCTAGCATTTATTAAATTATTTTTAGCTCTGACCGCATAGTCATAAGCCTCTGGCAAATTATGTCCTCCAAGTGACTGAATCATAATAGATATATCTAAATTTAAAGCCTTAAGATAAAATACTATAGCCATACCTGGTAATGGTCTAGCTATAACAGGGATTATTTCCCAAGTCTTTTGAAATCTAGAATTGAAGTCAGTCATAGCTTGTTGTGGTGCTCTTTGAATAGTATTTAATTGCTGTAGCAAAGAAGACATATCACCCTTCTTTTCAAATCTTTTAAAGAAAAAATCTCTGAGTTGATCCCATGTAGATATGGTATTTGGAGTCAAAGACTAATACCATTCTAGAGCATTCCCTTTAAAAGAAGCTGCTCATAATCTTATGGCCACATTTTTCTGTGTTACAACATGTATAACATAGACATCTGATACATCTTGAAGATGTTCCTCAGGTGTTTTAAAGTCTTGCCCACCAAATTTGGGTAGAGATTTTAAGGCATTCACTAGGATAGGGTCCCAAGTGGCTGGTGGTATTGGGAGAATCAAGGGACTACCAGTGTTCCAGCTTGCATAATTTCTTGGGGGTATAGGGGCTCCCATATTTTCTCTTGGTATTGGTAAAAACTGGTTGACTCTTCTTCTTGGACTATTTACCAAAGGTGGCAAAAGAATACCTAGATTTGTAGCAGATTGTGATCTGGTTACTGGTCCACAAGTATGACTCCTTGTAGCTCTCTAGTTCATATGATCTTGAAAGAAACTTCAAGATTGGTCCCACCAGGCGTGCCAAAAAATGTTGATGATTTAAAATTGTGCTTTGTAATAAACACCAACAATGGTAAGTTTTAAGATGTGGGACTTGTGACTTGAAACAACCTCTAGATTTTAGAGAAGCTAGTTCTTTAAATCAAGTGTATACTAGGAAAAGGGATAGGAATTTTAATAGAAACACAAATGCAAGAAAGAAAATCTAACTATGGCAATGCACCTGAATGTAATTTGACCTTAATTCTAAGCACAATGAAACTATATGTAGGATTAATTTACATTTAAGAGCAAAAAAGTGCATGATCAATGTAAAAGATGGAAACAATAGAAACAGAGGCTCACAACATAGACTACTTTTGCAATGATATAGAAAATGTCAACAAAGGCATAGGGTTCAATCTTATTATTTGAATTTTCTAGTCACATAAGAGGCACAAAAACATGCACAATTATATAAACTTTTCAACTCAAGAAAACAAGACAAAAGCAAATGACATTCCTAATCATAGCTCTAGAAAGTCTAAACTCTTGACAACACAGCCTGGACTACTTCTGCAATAACACAGAAAATATCAACAAAGGCATAGGATTCAATCTTCTCATTAATATTCCAATCACATAAGAGGTACATAAACATGCACAGTTACATAAACCTTCCAACTTAAGAAGAATGAGACAAAATCATATGATATTCCTAGTCACAGCTCTAGAAAGTCTAAACTTTTAAAAATAATTCTCTCTAAAAATTATCTCTCTGGTCTCCTCCTTTCTTTTGGTGATCTTTGCACCCTTATTTATAGCCTTGGATTCACTCTAGATTGTCTACTTGTTCCCAATCTAATGGCCCAACTGAAATCTAACCAAACTGGAAGTGTCTAACAGAAGATATTTTATAGATTCTAAAACACTTTGTCTTCTAGCAATTCATTGGCTGAAACAAATTGTAGGATGCTCCCTTCTCTTAAACACTAGGTAACACTTAGCCATTTTATTGAAAACCTTTTTATTACTTTAGGAAACACCAAAGGATGACACTTGGCATGTTCTGCAGCACCTATCAAAGACACGCGACACTTTTCGAGTAACTCATACTCTTTTGTGTCTTTGCTCAAGAGTGTTCTGCCTTTGCCACTTGTCACAATCCGCTTCCTTGAAACTTCAATAGCTTAAAATAAAATAAGACCCACATCATTTCTTACCTGCGTAACTTTAAAAGGGACATAGGAATAGGTGTCAATCTCCGCTGCTTCATTAAAGGACACATAACAATCTTTGCTTTACCTATTTGGGGTTATGTGGTAGTCTCTACTTATTTTAGCTACCTTTTTAGAAACCTACAGAAGATGACACATGGTGGTCTCCACTTTATTTATACCATAGAAAAAAATGGGTCTTATTTCATATTTACACAGACAGCGATACCTGGCAGCTTTCGCTTGCTTTAGAAACAACACTTAAGACCCACCATGGTCTTTACTATATCAGTGAAGCAAAAATGAAGATAATTTAGATCATGACACGTGGTGGCTTCCACTCTCTTTTGCTGGGGATACGTGGCATCTTCTGTTTCTTTTAAAAAAGCAAAATTGAGACCTTTCATGACTGCCACTTGGCACTTTTCGCTTGATCTTGATACTTAGCTTGTTAAAACCTTTCACTAAAAAGAGATGAAATATGGGTGCCGATATGAAACTATGGATGTTGACACTTGGCATGTTTCGTTGAGTCGCTATGAGATACGTGGCTCATTCTGACTAACTCATAGAAAATATGAAAGGTGCCTCAGATGATGACACTTGGTAGCTTTCACTTGACTTCAACACTCAGAGAAAAAAAGAATCAAAAGGAAATTAGATCCCATGATCTATTTTAAAACTTCACCATCTTAAACCAAATTATGCGGGGATAATGATCTGGATCATGCACTGCTGAAAATCAGAATGAAACGTAGAGTATTTTTTACTCTACAGGTTCTATGTTATGTAATTTGCATTAACATGTTTTCCTTTATTGTCCACATGTTTTAAGGGTGACCTTCACCTAAATTAATAGGGTGTGGGAAGTTAAAATTGGGTCTCCTTTATGTGAGTGTACTCTTTCTAACCGTTACACTACAACTCATTACATATCATGACTTAACTAGTTTGCCTCTTTTGATTGATCTTAAATTTGCATAATAGGTTGATTATCATATTGAACAATATTTTTTGTTTACTTAATGTATTTTTACTATTTACTTTGATTCCAACAATCCCCATTTTACTTATAATAGACACTTAAGTTATTCACCTTCTTTTAGTCTTGTAAAATTTAGAGAGGAAAAACTAGTGAGTGAACTTTTTCAAATTAAAAAAATCCTAAAATGCAATCTAAATGAATAAGCTATAAAATTTATGTAAAACCCATAAAGAACAAAAAAGAGATATGGATTTATATGAAAATTTTAGAAATCAATGTATGATAAGAAGTATATTGGTGTTTTAGATTTTTTTATTACTTAATTATAATTAGGGAAGGGCCAATGACTTGAAAAAAAAGGAGATAAAACTTTGACTTGAAAATAAAAAAACATCGATTACCAAAAGTTAAAATAATTGTTATTAAGTTTGTAAGAATCAAAAAGAGACTAGAATTTGTCCCTACAAATAAGTAAAACAATTATATTCCTTTTACCATACACGGGAATGCAACCTGGACAATCTTATTTGACATTGACATGACTGCTTACATGGTTTTCAAGGAGAACAATTTAAAAAATCATATTCTAAATAAACATGCACTTATATGGGTAATCCAATTACCATACAAATCACCTTGTCATGACAAGGAAAGAAGAGCCCAATGATACAACCACCAACTTGCTTTACCAAGAGCAAACATAATAAAATAATAAATTGATCCAAAGTTAAGCTAGACATTGAAATTAATTATATTCTTATAAATAAAATTTTGGATCTCATACAATTACTTTCTCAAATTAAAATGAAAACTACCAACAAGAGATTAATTATAGACCAATTACCTACCCAAACCAAGAATATGAGTGTGAGGAAACTAGATGATAATTTAATTAATTACCTACTCAACTAACCAATTATCCTATGGTAAGAAAATCATACTTAACTCAACAAATGAACAACATAAAGTACCCAAAATATAATAATTCATTGTGGAAAGTAGTGAGATAGATCCAAAAAATGAATATTATCACAACTCCCAAAGCAACAAAATTTAAAGACCAATTTAATAGCTTTATACCTATTAACTTTGAAAGTGAAAGATTTTCCAGATTACAATAGTCTACATCTTATATAATTCTTAAAAAAAATTGACACGTCAAACTGACTCCATCTTAAATAGTATACCCACCTAGGGAAAATTCCACATTTCATTCAATGATGCCAAAAGATTATATAATTTTAGCATATGCATAAAAAGGAAAGAAATGAACATGTACTTAATCCATAAAAATCACAACCTAAGAAACTAGACTCATGTCTTTAGCTCCATCCTCCTCCTCTGATTAAAGGCAACACATATGAGGGTTAAATATTTCATTAGGACATAAAATAGTCCCCTAAAATGGAAATTTTTATCTACCCTTTGCTTAGAGTTCTTAACCCTTCCAACAATAAGTGTAGATGGTGAAGGGTCTTAGTTCTAGTGGAATACACTATACATTCAATGTTATCATGATCATCATGCAATTATAAGGTTCCATCAACATTATACAAAATATTTGCATAACTAAGAGAATGAACGACATTAAACACATTATGTTGCCACCCTGACTGCCTAGGATATGACTTCATATTCTTCAACATTTTTCCAATGTCTCCCACCTTCACATCATAAATATATTTCACCAAATTTCACATTATGTGAATCCAAATACACATATAAGTCTATGAATTTATTAGCTCACACACTTTGAGAACAAATTACTTAGAGAATTCGTAGTTACAATTTTAACTTTTTGCTTCCCTTTGTCTCTCACTAATTGAGAGGCTTTAGGTGCCCTTCCAAATTTTCCTTCTTAAAAATTATCATAATATATACTTAATGCACACAATCTATTACAAGTTGAGAGTTAGATAGATAAAGCCTAATGAATTGACCTTATAAGAGAGGACCCTTCTCTTGCCTTTCTATACTTACATGATGACTCACATAAAAAATTAGAAAGGATGCCTTTCAAAAACCACACTTAACAAAATAAAAATAATGGAAAGGATTTTCATGAATAAAAGAGAAGTATCAATATCCATGATGTAAATTCAACAATCAAACCACAAAAATAGATTTTAGAATCCCCCTGAGTCCCATACTACAAGTGGTTACTAGAGAGGACCAATATCCACTAACAAAACCCAAAAGTATTCATCTATTGTCATTTTTCATAGAACCAAAATTTTTATGTTTGTTCATAGATTCAATAAAGGCATATAATTTACACCCTTTCTCTTTCCCATATTTTATAGTGAAAATATTAAATAATGTTAAATGTACAACACAAGATGACCACATAGTTGACTTTACCTTCACTTGTGGAGCACCATTTGAACAAGCAGAGAAATACACCATTCACAAGTCACCTTGAAAATATTCATTATCATGTAGGTGCTTAGGGTTTATCAAAGTTTCATAGTGATAAAAGGGTGAGGTGTTGTCTCTATAACATGCAATGTGATAGTGTAGTAGCTATGATGGGGGTGAAAAATAATGTGAGATAACCATTAATAATATAAATTAAATCCACTTCAATTCCTTGACTCAAATATATTTTAGTTTCTTTTTTATTATTTTTCCTTTGGCTTTACAACTTTTTATTTTTATTTAATTTTATATCTCATTTTTAATATTTTATTTGATCAATAGATTCTCCCTATCCTCTAAATGAGCTATGTCTTGGACCAATATACATTAAAATTTATCAGTAAAGCATAGATTCCATGATTTTTATGGTCTTCACATCACACTATGTAGGGTAACACCACCATTGGTAGCCAAATTTGACACCTAATTTCTTGATATTTTGATATACTTAAACCCCACTTTATTTAGTTTAGAAAAGAGAAACATTATCTCATATATGATTTATTCACTAGGGTTTAACACTACTTCCCTTTATTGCATTGAGGATGGGAGTTCCCTTTAATTATAAACTCCTTCCTTTCTCTCAAAATTGAAAGTTGAAATCCTTTTATTGGAGTCCTTGCCTTTGATATGTTATTAGTATCACTTTAGATATATAAAGAAAAAATAAATAGAAGCTAACCAAAGAGATATTTGAAAATACCAACACATCCTACATGTGTAGGATTCCCCTTCACATGCCCATCAAAGTTGAACTTTAAGATCTATTATTAGAATGAAATTAATACAAATTTATAGATGTAATGTTCTTCATATATGTATTTTCTATTAAAAACACTGGTAGAAATCCCTTTACATAATTAACAAGTAATTAATGCCTTTAATTAAATTAATTAGGAGTGAAAATAAATATTAAGGGTGTATAAGAGAGTGAACAATTATTATAATAATGAAAATCTTGATACAATTATTATAATAATGAACAATCATTTCAAAAATGATTAATTAATTAGATACATTAGGAACTCTTGCTTGGTCTAACTTCAAGTATTTGATAAATGGGTCTCCAAATTTTGGATGCTTTATAATTTCTACAACTTTTGTAAACTGATGTTTAATCAAATGACTATCCTTACCCAAAAAATTTATCTCTCCAATGTATATGTCAAGTATCATGTACAAAAAATGATATATTAAATCTGTTTTGATTATACTTTTGAGTCATTATTTGTGATATGTATAAATGATTAAGTGTGCATAGATCTCCCTATTTCATCTATATATGTTCGACCATTTTTCCCAATATAGAATTATTTGTTTATACATTGGATTTTTTGTCACAAAGTGGCTCAAATTATTTAATCTTATTAGCATGAGAGGTAAGAGTTTGCAAAATTTTTGTATTGTTAAATTAAATAAAGGGTCCTTTCTCAAAAGAGAGAATTGTAACATGATAGAATCCTCCCTTGAGCTGTCTACTAGAGTCAATTGAGTGTTCACCTTTCATCTTGAGGTCATACTATTGATTGTTTAATAGATTTTAGGTTTAGCACATAAATGGATTCATTCTCATTTTTTGAGTCAAATCCCTTAAATATTGGTTTGATCCAATGATCAGATAGCTTTGATGGTTATTTTATTTGTTTTTTCTTGAATTGAGTTTGTGTTTTTGAAATTCTTGTTAGTCTATCTAGTTGTGTATAGGTCATGCAATATTCTCCAATAGCTTGTATTATATGTAAGAATGATAGTAAAAATGGGATATATTCAAATAATAAATTTTAAAAATAAATCATCGATGAATAATAATAAATAAATCAATGACCCTAGAAATCTACTCAATATTATAGTTAAATAATGTTTGATTTAGAAAAACCATTACCCAATCCATTAGGAGATGAATTTAGTAAATAATATTTTATAAGGTCATGAAGTAAATAATTATGACAAAGGGTAAAGATCACACCAACATTATTCTATAAATAAACCTTAAACCATATTTTGAGTTTATAACAAGAAGTATTGGATGAGTGGTAATTAAATGATGTCGATGAAGGTTAAAAAATGATAATAAAAATGTTCAAAAATTTCTTGGTAGAGTTAGTAGAAAAATTAGGATTTTGGTATTTTTAAATGCCATAGAGGATATTGAGAGGAAAAATGATAGATAAAATTTTGTTTAATTTTCACTGTAAAGACACATGGCATAAATAATTTCCAATTAAACTAAAAAATAAAATAATTAAAGGATATACAATGCATGTTGGCATAAGTACCTATGTGATGGGGATTTAGAAATACTAGAAATCAAAGGTTACCCAATGACATTTATTATAATAGTTAAATAACATTAAAATGAATAAACCAAAAAAAAATATCCATTATAAAATGAAAAAATGTGGTAAATTGAGATACTTTGAAAGACAATGCTTTAATAATGCACACACCTCACAAAGCTATGAGTTGAATGTTGTTTGGGAAATACCACATATGAAGACTATCCTAAAACTCATTAGAATTCATGATAACAAATTTGTTAAGAAATTAGAGATATTTTAATTGGATATTTGTATTTTTTGCATTCATTCTTTTAGAGGAGAATCAAGTGTGGTGGAAGCATGAATAGCATAAGCTTTGCTTGGATGTAGAGTTCATGGCTTGGGAGATCATTT
The DNA here is from genome assembly GCA_037957365.1 of Torreya grandis. Lineage (NCBI taxonomy): Eukaryota > Viridiplantae > Streptophyta > Pinopsida > Cupressales > Taxaceae > Torreya > Torreya grandis. The sequence goes on from JARHVA010003589.1 coordinate 1,593,007, forward strand.
TAGAGTATTTGAGGGCTCACTAAATATCATAACACTTTGTTGTTTATCATGTGGATGAGTTCCATGATCTTCAACATAGTTATAATATCATAGCCTAGTATGAGATCTATTATCTAGACCTTTTATAGTATTGATATTACCTAAAGGATGAACATACTTAGGTAAATGGATTAATCATGGGATTGAACATTGATTTGGCCCAAGGCATTCTTATTTTATATCCTATGACCTTGAAGGTCATGGTGGAGAAAGAATACCTAGTTGAGGATAATAAAAGATACATTATGGAGTCATGAGAAAGGATATAAGGTAGGTTATGGGCCCACTAATATAAAATGGTGAAGGGTTGTCAACCTCAGTCGAGGGGAGGTTTTCAACCACCCTTCATGCCTAAACCATCACAATAACACCACAAAATATTACACCCTAAGCACATATAAATATTATGGGTGAGGGTGGTAGGATCATAGTATAGTGCCAAGAAATGAGAGGTCAAAGACAAAGTGTGGGTCCACAAACTCAATAGTCCACTAGAGCAGAGCCCATGGGCACTAGTGGCTCAAATTATCAAAGATAAAGTAATGCATAATTAAACGAGATAAATCACATGATGTGTATTTTAACTATAAATATTTTGAGTCATGAGAGAGGATCTAAGGTAGGTTATAGGCAAACTAAGATAACATGGTGAAGGGTTATCAACCTCAGTTGAGGGGAGGTATTCAACCACACTTCATGCCTAAACCATCACAACAACACCACAAAATATTACACCCTAAGCACATATAAATATTATGGACTCATGAGAGAGGATCTAAGATAATGCATAATAAAAGATACATTATGGAGTCATGAGAGAGGACTAAGGTAGGTTATGGGCCCACTAAGATAATATGGTGAAGGGTTATCAACCTCAGTCAAGGGGAGGTTTTCAACCACCCTTCATGCCTAAACCATCACAAAAACACCACAAAATATTACACCCTAAGCACATATAAATATTATGGAGTCATGAGAGAGGATTTAAGATAATGAATAATAAAAGATACATTATGGAGTCATGAGAGAGGATCTAAGGTAGGTTATGGGCCCACTAAGATAACATGGTGAAGGGTTATCAACCTCAGTTGAGGGGAGGTTTTCAACCACCCTTCATGCCTAAACCATCACAACAACACCACAAAATATTAAACCCTAAGCACATATAAATATTATGGGTGAGGGTGGTAGGATCATAGTATAGTGCCAAGAAATGAGAGGCCAAAGACAAAGTGTGGGTCCACAAACTCAATAGTCCACTAGAGTAGAGCCCACAGGCACTAGTGGGTCAAATTATCAAAGATAAAGTAATGCATAATTAAATGAGATAAATCACATGATGTGTATTTTAACTATAAATATTTTGACCATTATGATAAAGAGTGCCATCAAAGGTCCATAACTACCTCATGGATTCTCAACTTTTGAATATATAGTTTTCAAGTGGTCACACATGATTTATGTGGTACTATATAACTACCAAGCTGAGAACCAAGCTATTTTTTTTGAGACTACATGTATAGTTAATGATGCTTTAATATCCATTTTTTTAAATCATTGAGGATCTAATTATTTTATTAACCCATAAATGTGTACTATTTAGGTTGATATATTCTACATAAGATGAGAATTATGAGGATTTAATGACCATTGGGGCCAAGTATATTGTAGGTTCATTTATAAATTATTGTGTGTTTAGATTTGGGATTCTTTATGACCACTTGGACTTTCATATTATGGCTTTGGGTTTGTGAAACATAATTATGGGCATGGATTATATTGAGGCACACATGACTAAGGTGTATTGCTAAAATAAGGTCATTTTAGTGTCATGATGACCTTGGGATAACGATATTTCATTCTAGGGTTTAGATGCTTATTTCTCTTCACTTGATCTTCATGATGCGACTCAAAAAAAGCATGATAAATGCTTGTTACTTGTTTGAATTCATAGTGAGTGATAAATTAGAGGATTTATTGACAATAAATACCTTACATGAGCACTCCATTATTCATTAAGTTTCCAATGTTTATAGAATAATTACATATGATATCCCCATGAAATGATATAGAGTTCAATATTGATCTAGTACCGTGGGTTAGGCTGATTTATAGGGAACCGTAAAAGATGAATACTCTTGATCTGAGTGAGCTCAATATGTAGTTGGAAGAGTTAATTGAGAAGGGACATATTCCTCATAGTGTCTCCCCTTGGGACACACCTATTATTTTTGTTAATACTTACAAATCCATTCATTTGTGTATATACTTCTATTAGTTGAATAAAGTAACTTTGATGAATTATTATCCTTTGACACAAATTGATGAGTTTTTAGATAAAATGTGGGTAGCCAAGGTTTTATCCAAGATTTATCTCAAATGAGGATACCATTAGTCAAGGATTATAGAGGGAGATATCCATAAGATCACATTTCATATTTTATATGGCCATTATGAGTTCATTATGGTATCATTTGGCTCAGTTGTATTCATGAATTGACGAGTCACATTTTCATGGAATTTTTGGATTGGTTTGTGTTATTTGTTTTGGATGATATCATGATCTACTTGTGCATGGTGCATGAGCATGAGGATCACTTGAGACAAGTAATTTAGTGTTTGTGTGATCATAGTTTTTTTGAAAATTTGGGAAAGTGTGCATTTTTTTAGATCAAGGTTTAATACCTTAGGAATAATATCGAATGATGGTAGGAATATCAAATCAAGTGAAGGTATCTAATTATATCCTTATAATATTTGTGCTATGGTGAGTGGTCCATACCCACTAACGCCACTAAGATGAATAATTTCATATGTTTGGTAGGGTATTACCATAGATTTTTGCAAGGATTTTCACAAATAAAAAACCCTATCACTTCATTTTGTTGGAAAGGGAAGATGTTATAATGGAAATATAAGTGTGAGAGAGCCTTCTATATGATTAAAGAGAATATCACTAGTGTGTAAATTCTCTTAGTGCTAAATCATAACAATGATTTCTTGGTTTGTAATTTTTTTTGAAGGGATTTGGGGTCATTCTCATGTTGGAGAAACCATGTGATCACTTTTAAGTCATAAAATCTCAAATTAGGAGCTTAAATATCCTACCCATGACATTTATTTGGCCATCATGGTTAAAAATTTTCTTAGATGGTGGTATTTTACTCTAAGATGATAGTTCTTGCTCAAGACTGATCATGAGTTTCCAATATTTTTTCACACAATTGAACCTAAATGTTCATCAATGATGTTGGATTGAAATTTTATGTACCAATTTGATATTAAATATATAAAAGGGAAGGATAATGTGGTGGTATATGTTTTGAGTAAGAGATGACATCAATTAAAAACTATCACTATTAATATTAATTTGAGAGGCATGATCCTCAATCAACTTCTTGAGGATGAGTTTTACCAAGAGGTTTGACAAATAGTTGATACAAAAAGTTACCTTAAAGGAATTTTTGTTGGGTATTCTCTTTAGCTTGATTGTATTATACGTCAAAAGGGAAAATTTATGTTCCTAATTCAAGAGACTTATATAGTTTGGTGTTTTTGGAGGATAATCGAGCTCCATTTTTAACACACCCTTGGGGTAAGAAGATGCATATTGAGTTGATATAGTTGTATCATTGGGTCTTTTTTGGGTACAATGTTACATAGTTTTTGGATTGTTTCCTTAAGTGTCAGATGCTCAAGATTAATTTTACATATTTATATACCCCCATGAGATTCTAGAATGGAAATAGGACACATTATTTTATGGATTTAATTGTGGGTCTTCCTAGTTCTTATCATCATGATGCAAACATGATGAATTTTTAAAATTTAACCAAGGTCACCCACTTTTTACTTATCAAGACTATATACAATTCCATTGTGGTGGAAAGAGTGATATTAGATGACATCATTCGATTGCATGAAATTTAAATATCTTTTTTGATAGGGACCTAGTGTATAAATCAATATTTTAGACCAAACTTTAGGGAGCATTAGGCACTTAGCTCAATTTCAACATGTCACATCACCTTGAGATAGATGGTCAGACTAAGTGGATCAACTTAGTTATAGAGGACATGATTCAAATGTATGTTAAGGATAAATAGTTTGATTTGGAGGATTACTTAGATTTGGTTTAATTTTTTTACATATAAAATTATCATAATTCTACAGACATGGAACCTTACAAGGCATTATATGGTTGACTATGTAGGACGTCATTGGGTTGGGATAAACTAAAGGACACAATCTCTATTCATCTTAGGATGTTAAATGATAAAAATAGGTAGGTTATTTTTATTTTACAATGATTTTAGGAGGTGAATGATCACCATAAGTACATCAATGCCAAGAGATTGGATTGACATTTATTTATGGCCAAAAAAGTGTTTTTATAAGTTAAAACTCATAAAATCCTGATATGTAATGGGAAAGTATCTAAGATTTCATTATGGTTTGTGGGTTTATTTGAGATCTTGGAGACAATTGAACTATTACCATATTACTTAGCCTTTCTACCCAATGTGTATTATGTTCATGATGTATTTCATGTTTTTATGTTAAGGAAGTTTGTAGATGATACTTATCATGCTTTGGATTGGGCCATCTTATGGGTGGAGATATAAGATAAATAGTTTTATATTACACATGTATTTTTGTGCACATGATGTTGGGATATCCATCTAGACCAGGTTAGAGTCTAGTCAGCCTGATATCTTTGAGATATCCATCTAGACCAAGTTAGAGTCTAGTCAGCCTGATATGATAATATTTTATCTAGTTGCGATGATGTCACTCAACCATATGTGTAATATCCCCATAATTTTTTAGTGACTTCCCATAGGAAGTCTGAATAAGGGGATTTATATTTGAGGCTTAATTTTTATTCTACACTTTATTTATGTTTATACTACTAAATAGTATTGGATGGACCTTGTATCTTCTTTGTTTCGACATGAGGGCCATATTAGTGATTTTTTTGTATATTCAAATACCTTTGACCACTATTAAAATGGAATTATTTAATGTAAACATGGTTTATCTTATTTTGATGAATAAATTACTCATTTGTATTTTCTAGAATGTAATAATAATGAAGAAGCTAATATAGATGATTATAATGCACAAGATAATCATAAAGGCTCAAATATGATCCATCCTAATGAACTCAATGGAGTAGATTAGGCACAATTTGTCAACATTTCAAGAATGACTTAGTCAAATTACACAAGATATACATAAGGTAATTTAAGTCATTTTAGCTTCTAAAAGTGCACAAAAAGTAAAAATTTATACTTTCAATGCAAAACAAGAAAATCTCTTTCACATTATAAACCCTACCATAGGTGTTGCTACCTCTACTATTGATACTATTATTACATCTACACCTTTGGTTTTGGGGGAATCATAAAGTTTACAATAGATATATATTCTCATGAATAACTAAATGACTCATACATGACTTTTGATATTTTCACATACTACATCATATACCTTTCCTACTACATAATTACTTGTGCAAAACATTTTAGTTTTACATGCTAAGGTGTTGAAATTTGAGTAAGGTATTCCAAAATATGTCAAATAAATGGATTCAAAAACATTGATTCATAATTAATTATCACTTGATATTGCATCATATCCCTTACCTACATGATTTGTAACTCCTAAAATTTCAATATATGAAGGTAAAGGAGATTTATAACAACATATTCATTTTTTTCATGCAAAATGTTTAGATTATTCTTTTAATGAAAATTTAAAACCAAGTTGTTTCCAATAAGACTATGATATTCCCTTAACCTATAATGTGTCTATAGATATGTGTGGCTAACTTGTGGCTTACATAACCTTTTATATTATCTTGTCAGATTTTTATAGGATTTTTATATTTTATTATTGGTATAGTGGGGTTTTAAATAGGGATCCTAACCTTTACAAAGATCATGTGAGTTTGGTCATTAGAAATAGATAAAACATAATAACCTGCCCAAAATAAAAACTAACTAGACTAGATAATAACATAAAAATGACATGAAAATAACACCAAAATAGTAGGAAAAAAGGTGAAAGTTAAACAACCTTACTTCTTCCAATGATTCTTCCTAGTTATGCATCATTATATTAAAAAAATTTTCCATATGAAGAATTCATTGAGACTGAGATTCAATTTCCATTTCATTTATCTCTCCCTTAGCATTCTTACCTAAATTAATAGGTTCTTCCTCCTCCCATTTCCTCCTAATAAAGTACTTGAGGCCATCCATACTGGTAATACAAGTTTTCATATCCATTTTGATAAACTCGATGATAATGAACAAATTTTATTTAAGAAATTAATTTTATTCCTCCAAGCTATAAATTTTTTCTTTTAATCTTTTCACCTAGGTGTTAACCTCTTCTAACTCCACTTTAGAGCACAAGATGCCTACCTGGTTGAGATTCTTGATGGATTCATTTATCCTTATTTTGTCCTTCATAAACCAATGTAAGAAAGATTTGTGTAGTTATATATTCTTAGTTAACTCTTCCAATTTATTTTATTCATTTATATTATCAATAATGGTCTTAAGATCACCACCAATCTTGTCCTTATCTTTATTATCAACTTCAGTGATGGGAATATTCAACTCATCCCCTATACCATCATTAAGAAGTTGTAAACCTTCCATTAATTCATAAATTTTCTCATCGGTATCCATTATTAAATTGAAAGGTTTATTAATGGTTCTCCCTTCCCAAATATGTTATTTGTGTTGGTCATCGTGCCTCACTACCTCCTTAATAACTTTTTTACTTTTGGACAAGTTTCTTAGGATTGTGTACTAGCCACTATGATCCTTGAGATGAGAAGATCCCACATAATGGATGTGGGAAGGGACTCTATTGATATTATGAAAATATTTTTATATTAAAATAATTAATATCTCATGTAGGGGTAATTTCTTCTTACTCTTCTTGATATCCATAACCAAACTCTCCAATGAGTGAAGGATGTAAAAGGTAAACTAATTGGATTATTATATTATTATTAGGGTCAACCTATGAAATAACCATGGCCCAACTAGAGTATATATATGAGGTAGTGGTTTCTCTTACTTCATTGTTATGGAGGTTTCCCCCTCAAAGTGGCTTAGTCATATTTATAAAGTATTCTAATCCTTTTTCAATTATATTTTTGGGTATACTTATTTTTATCATATTATTCCATTGGTGTGAATCATATAATTAATTTCATTATAATTGTTATCAAAGAATCAATTTGGGAAAGTTTGTGTATTGGTCTTTTTTTAGATCTGGTGTTTCTATTATCTTTAGAGATGAAGGATAGAAAATACATAACTTGCACTTTCAGAAGAATTTATTTTTTTATCATCATAGTATTGTTTGAAGTCTAAAAATGTTTTCACACCCTTGTGGAAATTAACAGTTATGGGATTGTTTCATTGAGATGATTGCAATAGTATAATATACTAATATACTTTTTTAAGGGCCTAAAACCCTCTATCTTAGGGTTTGTGCATAGATGTTCCTAAAAATGTGCCTCATAAAGATGACATGGAGTTTGAAACTTTGGATCCCTTGGTTTATGATGTGGTTCACTAAATTTAGTTCGATATGCAAAGCATGGTGAAGAAAGATGATCTCGATGTGGTAAAAGGGGACAATAATGGGGTAAAAGGGGACATCAATATTGTGAAAAATCATTTAGTAACTATCAATAGGAAATTAACAACTCTTTTGGCTCATCTTCAGCCAAATAATCCTCATCCACTCCATTCTAGTTCTCCAAACTAGAAAAATAACAACTCCAATACCAATTCAAAGCAAATGATACCAAAAGTGGAAGTGCAAAAAATTGATGGTAAGGATCCACTCACTTGGATCAATCAAATGGAAAAATTATTTGATCTACATCAAACCCAATTGTAAACACTAAATATAAATTATATATCACCTTAATCTTGTACACTTGGTAAATAAATATCATGGATGTTACCTTTATATTTTATACCTTTCCATTACTGAAAAGATCGTATACACTCTCTCTATACCAAATTGATTATATCTTAGTCTGAAAAATATTGTTATAATAACCCAAGCCTTCTATCATGCTCAGAGTGTTGTAAACCTACTTATATTATATCTTTATAAGTTTGGGACATGTGCCTATTTTCTATATTATCAAACACTTACATCCTTGTCAAATGCCTCTGTCAATGTAAATGTCCTATTCCAATTTAAGTGTCTAGTGCCATAAAATCATAAAATTTACAAATGAAACATATCCCTATGGTTATCCTAAGTGATCTAATACAAGATATTTACCTAAAGGATAGGTATATATGCAATATATTTCCTCATTTATTTTAAACCTAACATAGAATTAACTACTCACAAGGCAAATTATCAAAATCACTCAATCAAGCTTTCAAGTGAGAAAATATTCCTTATATTATCCTATTTTCATATCACTCATAGGGATAAAAATTTAAAAGTTTAAGGTATTTAAGGAGTAGTGTATGAGTCATATTTTAAAAGTTACAAACTAGGTCACTATTATACTTGCTTTACACATATTTCACCATTGTACACACACAAGATGACACATTAGGGGAGATATACATCAATTTGAGGCCTTACTTGGACTAGTGTCTATGTAGGCAACACCCACATAAATAGGGGTATTTGGGGTTATCTAAAAAATATTATCCCACTAACCCATTTTTTTCATAGTCACTATGAAGATGAAGAACTAGGGTTTTGCTATTTGACAAGGAGAGACAACCCATGATCTAGATCTGATCATACTAGAATGAAGGTGACATAGAACCCAAAATATCCTAGGTGGTTACATATAGATCTAACATGTATTCCATAGTAGATACATACATCCAATTCAAACAAAAGTATTAAATCAACCATTTAAGATTGATTAAGTATCTGAGGCTACATGGTGCAAATTTATAAAATCTAATGATTGATCCATAATCTAGATTTGAACTATTTATAGCTTGTTCCATGTATAATATGAATGCACATAATTTACCAGTTAAATAATATTATTTTAAATTTATTTTAATAAAAATCACTAGGTGTACTTACTATTTTTAGAATATTTCAAAATTTAAATTTAGAATATTATTTATGTAAGTTTGTAAATTAATTCACTTGTTATAAATCTATTTATCATCTTTATGCTTATTCATTTCTATATTTTTAAACCTATATTATATTAACCCATATAAATTTAGGGTTAAACATTTAGTGAACTTGACCTTGGATCCTTTATTTGTAAACCTAACCTGATTTAGGGTTTCCAACCTCCCAGGGTTTTAGCTTTCCATGATTGATTTTTAGATCTGAAACTTTACCCTAGTATTTTACACTCATCTAGTTATAGAGGTTTTATGGGAATTAAATTTTCATTTAATCCTATTTGATTGAATGATTTAATCATCCAAACAAATCCATTTTAAAATTACTTAGATATATTTTATACTCAAGTTGGTATACTCAAAAACCTCTTTCTATTTTTGAAATTTGACAATTTATTATTTTTAGTAAATATTAACATACATAATTAATTATATATTTATTTTATAATTAATTTATATATTTCATAAAAAATCATCTTTTATTCAAAAACCTCTCTCAGATCTCTAAAATTAGTTCTTATTTTATCACAATTACTAATTCTTTGTTAGGAATATTCTAGGGTTTTAATTATGAAGCATCTCACATTATCTGGACTATTTTTGATTCATAATAGATTAAATTTAAAATTAATTATAGGTTTTAATAATTGTTTTTATATAGACAAAAAACCTCTTTTTGTTTGTCAAAATATTGTACGTATTTTTAGAATTTAGTATTTTATTATTATTAGTAAATTTAGACCTACAAGGCATACACTGTACTTTTGTTTCCCTATTTTTTTGGGTTTGTATCATTTACTATTTTTACATAAAAACCTATATAATATTTTTAAAAAACTTATCTAATATACTAAAATTTATATATCTTTATTGTATCATGTTGGAATGTTAACATATATATGTCTCTTCTTTCTTATTCTCATATTAGTTTTTAGAACATTTAAAATGGCTAAAAAACAACTAATTCTTCCTCCTAACCCTAAAGAGGGTGATAGATTCCATACATATAAATAGGTCCATGTTATCAATCCTTCAATGGGTAATGTAGATGGTATATGTATGCATGTTCAATCTGAAGCACTTAGGGTTTGGGCTTGTGAATCCCTAAAAGATAAAATCATCCTTATGATAAAGTTAATAAAAGAGTCACAAAAATAAATTTAATACTTTAGTTCAAATATCAAATTATTATAAAATTAAATTCCATATGCCCAAAATTCAAAACATACTAATGCTAATCATGTATTTTCATCTTCTTCTAATAATGTTGTACCCAATAAGGTTTCACATCTAAATAAAAAGTTACAACAGAATACATCTAAAAAAAGTGATTCAAAAAGTGACCAAAAGACTAATAAGAGTCCAAGTGAAATCCTAAAGAGAAATGATTTGAGACAAAGTGATAAAATTAACTCATCCACATCCTATAAGATGATCCATACACTATTTTGCATATCATAAAATACATGAACATCATATAGATTATTGTTTTACATCAAAGAAAAAATACAAAGTCTCAAAGATAGTGGTGGTCCTATAATACACAATTACCAAATAAATAAAGAAAATGCCATTACCAAAGCTTCCAAAAGTTTAAAATAATACAAAATTATGAAAGTAACCAATGATATTCAAACCAATAGAAACTAAACCATGAAATATTCCTTTGTTGATCAATACTGAACAACAAAATGGCACAATTCTAAATGATTATGACAATGGTGATATTATTCATAATACCAATATGGTAGATGAATAGTTGAGAAAAAATCATTTTGATCCTATAGATACCTTACCACATGATATATTTATACCTATAGGACCTGGTACATATCAATTGAATCCATCTCTAGAAAGAACATAACCAAATACAGATAAAGGCAAGGTAAACCATAAAACCCAAGATTTTCATAAGGTAATAACATACAAGGTGCATAAAAATACATATAATAGAACACCAAAAAATCATATGTATATACTCCAAATGATATATCACATGTTTAATAATAACCTAAGAAGTTACATCTTTTCTATAATAATAAAACAAAATATTGGTATGATCATAATACCACATATTATTGGTATGATCCTGATGAGATTACTTATGTAACATATGAATATGATACACATGATATAGAGACTTGATAGAAAAATCTTATTGATTAGTACATTATATCTTGGTATTAATTTTATTTTTACATCTTTGTAAAACATTTTCAATATTATGAAAATACCAAAAAAAATACAAATTCAAAAATCCAAAAATATCTTCAAATTTTACATGTTCTATTTGCTCTTTGGGATCTATGTTGTTGGTACGATGTTGGTAGATGGAATATCAGTACTTTATATATACACATGTGTTTTTCACATCTTTTGAGTGTTATACAAGCATACATAGATACACATAGGTTATACAATTCTATGATCACTTTCCATTATCATGTTTGAGCTTATGTACTTACACATGCCTTTATTCATGTTTATATATTTAATAATGTACCTAATATGCTATGTATTTGATGTTTTTTCTGACACACATATCCTTTATTCATGTTTATATATTTAATCATGTACTTGATATCCTATGTAGTTGATGTTTTTGCTAACACATATATCTAGGGGATAGTAGGCTATGTTTTTTTTTTGATTTCTTATGATTTTCCTTAATTCAATTAATTGATTATTTTATCTTGCTTGTTGAGTATTTGAATATGTTCCATTATTTTTAGCCTCCATATCTTTATTTGCTTACTTTGACATTTAAATATATCATTATTTATTGTATGGAAATTTGAATATGTCATTCTTTACTTTGTGGATATTTGACTAAGTGATATCCCTTCAATTTAAAGTCATTTAAACATGATCCTTATTTGAGGTTTCCTTAGACCATTATATTTTTAGTTTTCTTGTGTGTGTGCTTAATTTCTTGCCAAGATTGTACTGTTACTATCTAGATGTTACCATGTTCTATATCATGTATCTTAGGACTTTATGCAATCACATTAGGCACACTTCAATGATATATCTACCTATACATGTTTATCTTATATGCTACATGGTTCATCCACATATTATATGGTTATATTATTATTTTAAAGCAAGGTAGATACCAAGTTATAATTTACATCACCTTAAAATTGGGGGGGGGGGGATATTAGTGGGGACATGTCATACACACATGGATTTCACTTTTTTTCATAGTTCATAAATTTAGATATACAGTGGAGGCATGTCATAGAAACATGTTCTCCAAATTTTTCATAGTTCTTAGCTTCAAATATATAGTGGGGGCATATTGTGGAAACATGTTATCTACATTTTTCATAGTTCATATATTTAGATATATAGTGGAGTTATGTTATGAAAATATGTTCTCAACACATATACCATATCAAAATTTTAGATTTCAATGGGGGCATGTTATAAAAACATCTTATACATGCTTATACAATTGAAAATTGGTCAAATTATGTAGTTATATGATTTGAATACACATTTTCAGTATAATTCTATACATGGGTACGATTGTTATACCTAGGTTTTAGCATGAGCCATATATAATGTGCATATTCTATGAAAAAAGAACCTAAATTTTAAAATAAAATAAAATTTTAGATTTCAAAATACTTCTATGGACTTTAGTTCATTTAGTTGGACTGTTATAGATTATTATTGAGCTAATCTACTATAGTAGTTAGTTCAATTTTGGTATTGTTATGGTGATTAAATTAGTCAATCTTTCCAATTTTATAGGTTAGAATTGATCACATCATTCAACCTCACCATATTTATAGTGCAGATTGACTTGGATCAACTCATATTCACTAGGTTATAAGTATGATCGGGTTGCATGGTTGAGCAAATCTCAACTACCATGGAAACTCACCTTTTTATCCAAGGTTGGGGGAAAGTTTGTAATTTTACCTTTATATATATACACATACACACTTATATATTTACATTTTTCCTAATCTCAATTTAAATGGTTTATATTGATACATATTTTCAAATCAAGTTACCAAAAGGCAAGGTAGTTGCATTGATACATATGTGTACTCCTAATCCTTGATATTTTTTTTCAATCATTTAAATAATTTTGATTTAAGATTATATACATTAATTATATACTCTAACATGATATTGGTTATAGGCTAGTCACTAGAAAAGCACTCAAGTTGTTCTCATGTAAAGGTAGGGTGTGTTATACACACCTAGGTATGCATGTCTTTTCCTTTAAACTATAAATTTCATTACTAGAATAAATAGGATGAAAATGTAGATACTAAATCTAAATTATATATCATATTAGTACTCTACACTTGGAAAATACATATAAAGGATTTTACCTTCAACTTCTAGACCTTCCCACTATTGAAAGGCTCACATACATTATCTCTCTATGCCATATTGCATTCTCTTAGTCTAACGAGTGTTGTTATGATAACCCAAGCCTTCTATCATTCTTAGAGTGATATAAAAACTACTTATATTAGATCTCTTTAAGTTTGGGACTTGTGCATGTTTTTTAGCTTCTTGGACATTTGTGTCCCTGCTAAATGCATATGTTGCTATAAATGTCCTATTTTAATGCAAGTGTATAATGACCTAAATTCATATAATTTTCAAATGAAATGTATATCTATGGTCAAAATAAGTAATTTATTGTTGTATATTTTCTTGAAGGGTTGGTATATATGTAATATCAATCCTAATTCATTTTGAATGTAGTAGAGACCTAACAAATTATAATTTAACTTATCAAAAACACTCAATCACGCATTCAACTCAGCAAAGCTTCCCTATTTTATATTATTTTTATATCAATCATAGAGACATCATATATATAGGTTTAAAGTACTAAAGGAACAACCCATGAGTCCTATTTTCCAAGTTATATTCTTGGTCAATGTTGTACTTGCATTCTATATATTGCAGCCTTGTGCACACACATGCCAACACATTAGGGGATAACTAAATCAATTTGAGGTCCTCTTTAGAATAATCAATATATATGTAACACCTATTGATAGAGGGATATTTGGGATTATCCCAACACATTGACCCCACTAATATATTTTTGATAGTCCCTATGAAGTTAAATAACTAGGGGTTTTCTATTTGATAAGGAGTGACAACCCATGATCTAGATTTGGGCATATCAGATTGAAGGTGACAGAGAACCTAGAATATCACCAAGTGGTAACATATAAACCTAATAGGTTTTTTGTAATATATACTTGTGTCTAAGATAGACATAAGCATAAATGTAACCATCCAAGTTTGATACAAGTATCTGAGACTACAAGGTGAAAATTTCAAAAATCTGATCACTGATCCAAAATCTAGATTTGGTCAATTTATATCATGTTCCATGTCAGATCTAAATGGGCACAATTGATTAACTAAGCACTCTTATTTTCCATTTATTATAATATCAATCACTAGGTTTACTTACTATTTTTAGCATATCTCAATATTTAACCTTATAGTATTATTTATCTGAGTTTATAAATTAATTGGCCATTATAATATGTTTGTCACCCCTATTATTATTCATTTTATCTTATTAACCCTATGATATATTGACCCATCTCAATTTAGGGTTAAACACTAATGTAAAAAAAATGTGGTTGTATGCACATAAATTAACATGTGCTAACTTGTGCACTTGACTCTTTGAGGTTTGGACAAGGCATTCAACATAATGGATGGGGTTTGGATAATTGATGGGTAGAATGGGATTTAGGATAGGTGGTGGTAATGGGTTATCGTAACAAAACTAGAAGACGTTAGTAGTATTTTGATGCTTTTTGAGAGTGTTGAGATATGTGGAGATAGATATCCAAGGCCCTTCAATCTCTGATATCATAAAGTGGAGTTTTGGGTCAATGATAATCTCTAGGAAATTAGGGAGATTGGGTTGAATGACTCGTAAGAGAAACTCTATTCTATTGGGTTGACTTTTCCTGACCAATGTTAACTAAATTTAAATGATAAGATGAGGCTAGACCTAAGGATAAAAAGAATGGGATGGATAAATTACTAAGCTTAGATAATTTTTTATTAACATCCATTATTACATGAGAGTATTATGATGGGTGGATCGAGGATGAGTTATTTTTCTCATAAAGTGGATAAGGACTCTACAATGAGGTAGGAAAATGGAGTGGATTGAAATACCTCACATCTCAATTCAACACTAATGTTATACTATGTGATGATGGTAGGACCAGGTGATCTAACCTTAGGGAATAAATTTTCTTAGATACAACTTAATGTGTTGGGAAGGGTCATCCAATAGAGACTAGGTAGAAGCTAAAGAAAAGCATACGAGCTTATTTAGTAAATGACTTGTGAGATATGCTTACTAGAATGTTGAATTAAGGCTTTAATATGTAATGATTTCATGAATGTAAAGGATATTTTAGGATATGGTTCCTTATATGGATGTGTAAGTATTTTTATGTGATATGGTTGCTTTTATGGATGTCAAGGCTTTTGACACTGCTTTTGTTTAGTTTTGACTATTTTTAGGGTTTTAAAAAATGAATACTTGCTGAGCATGAAGTGATGAAATTAAAGAATATAAAAAATAAAAACAACCAAAAAAAATATTTTTTTAAATCCTTTTAAATGTTTCAAATGCATGTAATGGAAGAAGGAAGAAACCTATACTATCATACAAGATGCTGATTTTTCCTAGATCTATTTATATGTGAACTAAATGAAATATTTTTGTTTATTTTCAATTAGTTTATGTGAAATTGAATAAATACATGAATTAAATCTATTGTGAAAGATTAATACGATAAGATATCTGATCTACACCAATAATAATGAAACACTTTATATGAAATTTTCTTATAAGCAAACTAGGTTAGCTTTTCAGACTTTCTAACTTTCTACAAATAATCTTTTTCTAATGAATCGATAAGATGAAAAAAATGATATAAGTTCTGATTTTTTTTTTTTTGAAAGAGATAAATTAAAATGATTTTAAGTCTTTAAAATAAACAAAATCAATAATATACAATTTGCATACCTTCACCTATAATTTACTATGTTTCTATGTTTACCCAAGTGATTGTTTTAAGTACAACAAGTTCATCTAGATCTTAAATGAAGAAAAGTTATCTTGGATGGAAATGAATTGAAGATTTACTAAGATATATTTTTTAAATTATTGAAAATAGGTTTTATTAACTTGAAATGAAACTCATCTATTGAATGTAAGCATAAATCAAAACTAATTATGTTTTTAGTAACAAAGATAAATGAAAGAGGTAGATCTATTTCACTATAAAATTTGATTATTTTATATTTTGAATGGGAAACTAATTCAATAACAATAACAAACTACACTAAATCTAATCTAAAAAATAATAAATAATAAATATCAAAATAATTCTAGCCTGATTTTAAAACAAATGAAATGAAGTGTAAGTAGTGTGTTGATAGGAGAATCCTTAACATGCTAGCTCTATATGCTCTTATGTAAATTCAAGAAACACTCTAGCTGAAGGATGCACAAAATTTGGAGCAAGACATAAAAGTAAAGAAGACACAATCCAAAAAAAGAAGAGTATTTGAACTAAGGTTGGCTAATGTCTTGGCTTGCAAGGTTTGTGTTGCTCTCACCAATGAAACTTCTTTATTTAAAACTGTGTAGTCAACTCAAAATTATTAGGGGTTAAATATTTTATAAATTATAGTAGGACTATGATTGCAAAAGATTCATGATAAAAATATCTATTGGTAATTTTCATATCTAAAATTAGGCCAAAATTAGAATTCTTGTAAGAAGAGAATGGAGTTTGCATGGTAGAGTTCAACTAAGTGTGACAATGAGTTCAAATTGATATGAATTAAAGAAGGCCAAAATTAGAAGAGTGAGTGAACTGGACATGATTGGAAGTCAACACATGTGTTAAGAAAAAGAAATGAGAAGCTAATTTTGAAAAACACATGAAAATGAGAGTTATGAGAGATAATTTTAGAAGGCATTTACATTATGATAGAACCACTGGCTTATGTAGGGGAAATTTTAGAACTACCACTTGTGTTGATAAAACTACCCTATGATAAAATGAAACCACCCCTAATTTAATTTACACATTTCCTTATATGGTTAAACCACATCTTATTTTGCATAACTACTATGATGATCATGGAAATTAAGGGGCAGTTTCATAAATGAATGGGGTGGTTATGTCATCTTGGGTGATAATTATGCCATTCATGGTCAATTTCTTTTAAAATAATCAAGAAATGACTAGTAAGGTCATTATCAAGGGGATAAAAAGGGGTCAAAATAGGAATGTGGAAGCATAAATGGGGGTTAGAGTTAGATATTTCCTTGTGGAGCACAAAATAAGAGGTCATTACATCATCATCAGATTTGTATCAAAAATGTTACACCATGTAAATTTTAGGTGCATACATATTACCCCTAGAGAGGGCACCTTATCATGAATTTACAAGGTGTATTGCCAAGTAAGGTGTACTAAAAGGAAATGGGAGTTTAGAGATACTTACCTTACTTACCTATATAGAGGAATGAAGCCTATGAAGACCTCGTATAACCTATAGATAGAAGATGATATTTAAGTGTGACTTTTAAAGAAGAAAAAATGTAAGATATATAATTGGAATAAGGAGGAAATATGTACCATATGTGTGGGGGTAATCATATTACCTAGACTATCCTATTAGGGGACTGAACTTGGTGTAGAGTTATGTACCTATAAAACCATCAAAACATGATACAAAATAGAGAAATGTCATTAAAGTGTCAATGATAAAACATTTATTTGTAATATCTAAAAAAATAATACATATGTACATAATAATAAATGAAAATACAAGATATTATGCCAAAAAGGAAAACTTTTGAAATACAATGTCTAGTTTGGTGCCCAATATATTCAAAAACTTGCTAAAAACAATTCATTTATGTCATTTGCATTGAAGGAGATTTTTGAGCTCTAGTTTTCTAGTGACCATTATGATCACGGAAGTAGTCATTAGAAAAAGGATGACACGAAGATGATGAATGCACTAGTGATAGGTTCAATTGGGCACAATTAGGACAGTTTTTGATAACTTTTCATTTTTGCCTCAATTTTAGAACTTTATTCAAAATTGAGATAAAATCTAGTCAAATTTATTTATTTTTGCTTTGTGATCACCGTGGGGAGGGTAGATTAGAATTTTGATAATCTTGTTAAGATTTAGGTGGTTTGTGATGGATTTTGGGAACCTATGGATGTCTATTGGAAATGTCACTCAGGTTATATAACTACCCCCTATTACAGGTGGTAGTTACATAAATGTCATAGGGTAATTACAGTGCTATTGCCATTGGGTGGTTATGTAAATACCTGAGGTAGTTATATTTCCACTTTGAAGTGGTTTAATAATAATTTTAGGGTGGTTTCAAAATTACTTCCTATAAATAGGGGTGGTTTTAAAAGTGTATAATAAAGTTAAGTTTTTTGACTTATTTGGATTATGAGATAAGTTTTCTCAATTGACTGACAAACATAGGGTCTCTTTGCTTGTTGTAGGGAGCCTATATACGATTGATCAGATCCTAAGAGTAGGAGTGGGTCAATTGAGTCTTATCTCTTCTCATGGTTGATGAGTTAATCCAAACTGATCAAATAGGGATTCTTTATATTATGTGGGTGGGGATTGTATACACATAATATTTTTAAACTTTTATCAAATAATGATGCTTTTTATCTTGTAGAAACCCATCAAGTCTAAATCTCTATGATTTTAATCTTTAAGGGTTGCACTAGGAAAGGGGTTGGTAGACCATTAGTGCTTCATAGGATTTTCGTCCCTTTTTCCACTTGCTATCTACACACTTGTCTCCTAAAAACCATTCCCCTAAGATTTGCCTCCTAGTTTGCACCCTCACCTAGTCATTTTCCACATTCATTATCCCTTTCCTTAACCTAAATCCATTTTTTTAGTTTACATGAATATGTTGGCCACATAAACCCTTTATTATTATTTATAATAGCTTACTAAGAACTATATCATACATGGCTGACATAATTCATTATCTAGTATGTTTTTTTGTCAATTTTAATACTAGGTCGACCTTGTCAACCAAACATTTTAGAAGGATTTAGGGTTAGATCCACCTATATAAACACAATAATTTTTCCATTAATATGAGAATAATAAGTAAATATATTGTGCATCTTCTTATCTACCATTCTAATTGAGGAGCAAGCTTAGAGTTCATACTTTCTTTGGAGATATGGATCTTATATTATGGAGAAGTCTTTTGGATGCATTGATAGGTTGTGTAACCTAAAAATTATCTATCATTATCATCCTTACATACAAAAGTAACATCTTGCAAAACACCTTAGCAAAGGGAGAGATTGAGGCTAGATGGGTTCATATTCAAAGATAAGTGTTGGGACCCTTATTTCATTAAGCAAAGGATATGTGCCAACATGACATCCACATCAATATGAAGGAATAATTTTGTCTAGTGGTTCACCTTATGACATTTTGGCACCAGCTGGAGGGTACAACAAACATATTTTACTAGCCAAGAGGTATCTAACTAGCTCTTAGATTTTTTGGGCATCTTCTAGGATTGATGATACATGGTGAATGCAACATAGAGTTCACAAATTCATAGAGCTAGTAGTTATGATGACAATGCTCTAGCTTAGTACTCAGATTGTCCCTTCTAACCTAGTGAAGATGATCTTGAAATCTATTTAAGGAGATTGAACTAATTGAATAAGAGAGATGGTGAGAATTGTAGTGAAGTCCTAGCAAAATGAAGTTGTTTTGTATACATTACTTTGGAAAAATTTAGGCATAAGAATAGTATAGAAGCCATGAAGGCTCAACTTGTAAGTGCCCAAGCTCATTTGTGAGCCTCTGGGTTATTAATTAGTGTGAACTAAACATTTATTCCACTATGAACTTCATACTTTATTATACATTTTGATTAATGATGAAGATTATTTTAGGATACACATAATGTGGTTGGTTTACACATGTGTAATGGATGTAATGTCATAAATTCCATAAAATCATGTAAATTAATGATCATGTATGTTTCTAGTTCATGTATTTAATAGAGTCCCTATAAAATTTCATGATGTCATCTTTATTTTGCACAAAGTTTGAGTATAGAGTCTATGCCAAATGTTCTTACCCTGGTTAAGAGTGTGTATCTAGCATGAGTAGTTCCGATGGAAGTAGTCTTTTGGACCCTTAAGCACCTAGATGACACCAAAATTAGTCCCTAAAAGGCTTGTGAATTTTAATCTACTTAAAGATTTTGTATAATTGCATAAAACCCCTTAATTGAGGTCTCACATCATGGCACAACTATCCTAATGTGGGCCCTAATTCATTCTTAACTGTGAGTTAGGTGAGTGCATAAGTCCTATATCTTATGTGAATTAATGCTAGCATAGCTGGTATTCAAATATTAAGTGTAAAATGGAATATCCCATGTTTACGCCTAGTATAAATTAACTAAAGACAACATTGTGCTCTTTTCTATAATATTTTGGTTCCATTGCTAGGACCTATGTTGAATTTTGTTACTGAGATGGTGTGATAGAATGATGTATCAAATTTCTTTTGAAAACATTAAATGCTGGTTGCAATAGGTGGAAGATATTTTTGTGCTAAAGAATCCAAATTACCAAAGAAAAAATTGAAGAAAGTGGGTTTAGAATAACCTATATGATGTTTTATACAAGGTAATTTTTTGTGAGTTACCTAGGCATGTGTATAGGTGGTTGGCTGCATATTCAACCCACATAAGAAGAATATATGGACAATGCTATGAGTGGATGAAGGAGTACATAGAGAAGATTGAGACAATAGATATTACTTAGAATAAAGTAGAGGATAAATGGTGTTAAAGAGATCTAAGTAGCTACATACTTGAGTTTTTAGTCTCAACATATTCATACCCTAAGGAAGTAGAGCACCAATTTTTGTACCACCCTAGAGGCACATTTATGAAGGAATTTGACACAAAACTCAAAAAGCTAACGGTGGATTATAGTTTTGAAACTTTGGGAATGGAAGGATAAAGTCCTCTTCAGTGTGGTAAGTGTAAAGCGGGAGAAGGGGATGTGTAGGTGAATCATAATGGAAGGGGACAAACAAATTGACACTAGAGATCTTAGAAGATAGACCTATAATAAGAGATAACACCGACTAATGGAAGATATAGAACTTATAAGTGTCAAGATAACCCATAGTGAGTAGGAAGGGCATAGGGAAGGATCTCTTGAAATAAAATAGTATGAGGATGAGAGATATAATGAAGTGATAGATCGATCTCAAAACTTGATAGGTGTGGAATTTTTTGGGTTCTTATAGAATTTGGTGACTAAAAATATGCTTGATGTGCCTACCCCCTTTGAACCTATGGCATATGCACACTCACTAGATCCCCCACTTGAATAAAGTACATAAGTAATAATTGACTCTACTAATGACTTAGATCTTAGATGTTTTATAGACTTGGATTATAACTTTGTGATTAAACAAATTATTCCATATAAAGAAGTGAGCACTACTACCTTTAAATAATTTGGTGCTAGCTCACCACAACAAAAATTGAACATGAACATACCAACTTAGATGATGTTAGCAATGCAAGGTGGGAAACATCCTATAAGAAGTAGTCTATCACCACATATAAGTAGCACAATGCCAATGACATCAATTACACCAATAGTAATGATGGGACCAATACCTAACCTAGTCACTAGAAGCATTGGAGGACTACCACCAATATAGGTATTAGGGGGATAAATGACTCAAATACCATCTACCCCTCATAAAAAATATACTATGAGATGGCTATGCACTTTTTAGAGTATCATGGTGTGGATAATTCTATAGAGCATGTGATGAAGTGTGAACTGCAATGGCACATGCAGAGCTTAACCAAATTGGAGTACAAGGCTACCTAATTTTTGATCACTTTACTTGATCATACCTACTCCTGGTATAGGAAATTTGATCCTAACTAGGCCATGGTTGATTATGATACGCTAAAGGATGCATTATTGAAGGAATTTGACATTCTAAAGAATGAATAATAGAGTATTACCATACTAAAAGAGATTGCCCAAGGAATCTTAGAGAGTGTGCACCTATATGATGCAAGGTTCAAGACTCTCATATCAAAGTTACCATATGATATTCACCCTTCTCATCATGTGTAGTGGTTCATTAGGGGGTTGCTTGTGCCATTCTAAAGACTGCTTTCCATGAATACTTTTATAAACCATCAAGAAGTGCTTGAAGTTATGCTCAGAGATAAGGCAGTCAGAAGTGTAGATACTAGGATCAAATCATTAATAAAAGTGTATATTTCATCTATGGCCTCTTAACTCCAAAATATTACTACTAGCTCATCTCATGACATCTGAAGTAGACTATGGCACACAAACTATGAAGTAGAAGGCCATAATAGAACTAACTACCCATGGAGGAATGTACACACTTTTCTTTTAAGTTGCAAATTCTATCAAGAGGTGCATGATGTTTGTAACTACCCTTTATTTCAACATGATATTCAAGTCAACATAACCATCTATTTTTAATTGTATGATGCCTACACCCATACCACTACTGATTATTGGGTGATTGATGAAATGTGCAAGAACATGGAAAAAGGCACATGGTAGGCGACTACAGTAGTTAGAGGGAAAGCTAACCAAGGTAATGAGGGCTATGGCTAATAAAATATAAGATTTGGGATACAATGAGGTGTTAGAGGGCAAATCAAAGGACATGGTGGTGGAATGTTCCTACCATGCTCAAGTTATAAGTGTGGCTCAATAGAGAGTTATCAGTGCAACTTCCCTAAACATCCCATGTGTGGGTATTGTCAAAGGTCCTATAAGGTTGAATAATGCATTGGCCTATATAAAAATTTAACCCAAAGTAGGCCTGGCATAAACAAGGGCACAAGAATGATTAGACATGAATAGAAAATGAATAAATGGACCCCAAAGTAGTAACCCACATGTACAAAGATAGTTAAGGTATAGGCCACTACTCATAATGGATTCATCAATTAACCACCAATTATGCCAGTACCTAATTTACATTTACAATATGGGGATGAGGGTCACAATAAGTGCATACATAGCTTGAACCCAAATCTACACCATACCTAGACCCAATACACCAGAAAGATGTGTTACAATAGGCTACAAGTGTCATTCAAAACTTGTAAGAGGAGATATAATTAACATAAGACCTAAAAGTGAAGGTTGCTACCCTCTTGTAAGAAGTAGGATAGGTAGGAAACTGAGATACAAGAATTAACTAAGATATTGTGCCTCTTATAGATAGAGGGAATGCTGCCCCTATTGAAGAACTTACTCCTAAAGCATGCAGGTCAAAATAAAGTTGAGGTCATCATGCCATGCATGGAGAAGGTAAGAGAAGTTTGGTACACACAAAATGCAGTATATGACCAAGAACTATTAGCAGATGCCACTATTGATGGATGGTCTATTTGTGAGGTTCTTATAGACACAGGCACCAAGGTCAACATCTTGACCAAGAATTCCTAGGAAAAAATGGGTAGGCCATTCTTGAGACCTTCCCCTCATGAACTATTCATGGACAATAATACATGAGCACAACCTATCTAAATTCCAAAGAGTGCAGTTTTAGATATAATAGGTGTTTAATTTCATGCTGAATTTGAAGTGATCAAGTTAGTAGGGTAAGATATCTACCTGGCACTATTAAGAAGGCTATGGTGTTATGCAAAAAATGTAGATATGTGATTCAAAAGGTGATTCATGAGATTTTAAAATGTAAAGGAGAGGGTAATACCCATCTAAAATGACCAAGGACCTCCTTATGTCAAAAGCATGGACATTAAAGATGAGATCAACATCTATAACATCATGGCATAAGGCATTGAGAGTCTAGGCCCAAATGATTAAGTAATCCTCTCTTGGGAAGATGGATAATCAAACTTGAATACCACTAATATTATATGCAATTGATGGGTCAAGGAATCATATGAGACCACTAGTTGATGGTGTCACTTGGTGCATGCAAAGGTGATAAAACTAGTAAAGATAGTATGGGTATATATCAAGTGCACCTCTAAAATATGGGTCACTTACACCAAGAAAAGGGTAAAGATAATGTTCTACCTTAGTAAGGGAAAAATTATAACACTCTCAATATATGAATGGAGTAATCTAGTGGAAAACTATGTCCATGACCTTGAGTCATGCATCCCAGAAAAGTTAGATAGAATGGGTGCATTAATGTATACAATGAAAAATACTATGCTAATTGGTGGGTAGCACAAAATCCTAGGTTGCCAAATTGTCAAGATGTGAAGGAAACCATTTGCACTAGATTCAAAAAGAGTAATGGAGGCCTAGACATCTTAGCCTACTTTGGTGATTCTAACCCTATTGTACATATATGTCTTTGTGAAGAAATGTGGACTATCTATGATGAAAATTCCCCAAGAAACCTATGGGTACACACCTTATATACAACCTTGAAGACTTGGGAATGGGCATGATACGTAGTCAATGAGACACATCATGAGATAACCAAATGGGATGTCCTTAAGGAATGGTTTGTTTACACATTTTTTTCACAAAACTTTGAATTTATTGAGCCAATATAAGTAGTTCAAAGGTCAGTGTTTGAAGACACTACAATAATGGAGGAGTGGATAAAATACTTATTTAAAAAAAAAGGGATAACACTCCCAACCTTTTTCTAAGTGCAAACTCTTAATAGTGCCTCTAGAGTTAAATATGATGACACATGGAAGGCATGCAACTAAAATATTTTAACTGGAAAAAGGAAGTTAGTACACCAAGTTAAGAATTATTCCCCATAAGAATAAGACCCTACCCATCTTTAGGTAGAAACAAATGAGGGTATTAGATAAGTCAAGGATTCATAGTAGGAGAAGAATGAACCCTATTGAGCACCTTTAAGAACTACCAAGGTTGATATTAGTTTAGTGGGGGAACCAAAAATTACCACTTTGGGTGCTTATTGGTCTGACATAAAATTGGCATGCATTGTGGATCTCCTGAAGGAATCACAAGACTTGTTTCCTTAGAACTATAGAGATATGAAAGGCACATACCCACACCTCATGAGGATGAGCATCAAACTAATCAATGGTGTAAGACCCATCAAGAAGCCACCTTACAAGATGAACCCAAATATTCACACCAAAGTCAAGATGGAGATATATAACATGCTAGCCATAGGCATCATTTACCCCATGAAAGAATACAAATGAGTTATCCCTATGGTCATCATCATAAAAAAGGATGGGCACATCCATATTTATGTTAACTATAGACTATTGAATGCCACCTACATGATTAACCCATTTTTAACTCCATTCACTGATGAAGTATTGGATGACATTGTAGGTTTTGAGATATACACCTTTATTGATGGGCTCTTAGGATACCATCAAGTCCAAATTTATAAGGAAGACAATCCCAAAACCACCTTTTCAACTAAATGGGGTTGTTTTTCTTAAAAAATGATACCCTTTGGGATGAATAATGTACCAATTGTGTTCTCCTGAGTGGTGATCACCACTTTTAAATACTTCATTCATAAGTTACTCCAAGTATATTTAAATGATTGGACAGTGTATGGGTTAGTGAAGGATCACTATTATAACATTTGCCTTATGATTTAAATGTGTAGGCAATTGAAAATTTCATTAAACCTCAAGAAGTGTGTTTTCATAATGCCATTTGGCACTTTACTCAGGTACTTCATCTGCAAGGATGGTCTACTCATTGATCCAAAAAAAATTATAGTCATCCTTCAACTCTAGACCCCACCAATTCAAAAAGACATTCACATCTTTATTGAACATTATAGGAACTATAGGAAGTTCATAAGGAAATATGCTAAGATTGCAATTCTACTAAAAGATCTCTTGTAAAAGGATGGCCCATTTTATTAGGGAATAGTGTAAGAAGATGCATTTGAGACCCCAAAGCTCAAACTAGCAAGTGCATCGATATTACAATTTGTTGATTGGGTGAATACCTTCCATATCCATGTTGATGCATCTGGTTCTACAATTGGCACCATTATCATGCAAAAAAGTGAGGGAAAAATGGATAATCCTATTTCCTTCATAAGAATAAAACTAACCAAGGTAGAATAGAACTACACCACAACATGAGGTACTTGCCATGGTTTACACCCTACAAAAGTTCCAAAAATATTTTGTTGGTGACCCCCTTCATCTTCTTCACTGATCATGAGGTACTTAAATACCTGATGAACAAGTTCATTTTGCATCAGTACATTTGTTGATTGATATTTTTGTCTCAAGAATTCTAGTTCTCTATTGTAGTAAATCCTAAAAAAAAAAACTTGGGCCCAGACCATCTATCCCACATTAACTCTAGTGATGTGGTAGTGCCTATTGAAGATGATATGCCTAATGCATAAATTTATAGGTTCGATTACATCCATAAAGACTTAACATAGGTCACCACATTTTTAACCTCTAGATGTGCACCCCAAACCATGATCATTAAGGAGAATAAGTACGTTATAGTTTATGCCACCCCTTTTCAACATTGGTAGGGAAATATATAAGTTGAGCCATGATGAGGTCATGTGTCGATGTGTCCTAGAGCAAAAATGTGTCTCAATAATATCAAAGGCACATGAGGGGATTGTAAGAGGCCATTGTGATGGAGATGTTATGACACACAAGGTATTAAAATCAAATTTATAATGGCCAAATTTATTTCAAGATACAAAATAATGTACCAAAGCATATGACATCTACCAGTGCATAGGAAAACCCAACCACTGAGATGAGATAACTCTTAGTCCCATCCTTGCCTAGGCACCATTTGAAAAATGGGCAATTGACTATGTTTGACCTATTACTCCCATTATGAGATGCATAGGCACACCATATATTCTGGATACCATGGATTACTTCACCAAGTGGGCCGAAGCAATGCCAACTAAGGATTGCATAGGAACTACCACAACATGATTTGTTTAGAATAATATCATCAATCGCTATGGATGACCCTTATCTTAAATAATGAATGTGGTGTACACTTTATTAATGAAATTTTAAGATCTTACTGACTAAATATATTGTGGCACATGATAAAATGACACCTTACCATCCCCAAGTAAATGGCATTGTAGAGGCATTCAATAAAATATTAGGAATATACCTCATAAAAATATGTGACATTGGTCACAAAGATTGGGATGAACATGTGTCATTAATATTGTGGGCCTATCACACTACATACAAGTACCTAAACAAGGCTACACCATTTCAACTAGTGTTTAGCACAGAGGCCATTTTACCTATGGAATTCTTAGTGCCCTCATTATGCATTGCATGTATTTGTCGATTGGATGACCAAGAGTATTTGAGCACATACTTGGAAGACTTGGAGTACCTAGATGATACACACTCCCATGCATGGTGGAGCTAGTAGATATAAAATATAGGCCAAAAGGTATGGCATGATAATTACATCAAGTGTAAGATATTTATAGAAGGTGCAGTGGTCCTTATTTATGACTCTAAGTACCTTAAGCACCCAAGCAAGATACACATTAGGTGGATGGGACCTTATGTCATCCATAATATAATAAGGATTAGTGAATGCAAGATGCACACATTGATGGGTTAAATACTCCCTAGGCATTTTAACAACAAATTAAAACTATACAATAACTAGGTTATACTTGTGCCATCAGACACTGACTTCTTAGTCATAAGTCATTTGTTTAGTTTTGACCATAATAGGATTTATCACAAGACAAATATTTCCTTCTGTTGTGTCTTTTATGTTAAGTGAATAAGCATGGCACTTTTGGGCCTATAGAAAAAATCTTCGGGTGCTTACACACATAAATCTAATCAAGTGAGTCAAGCATGGTCATTTTTTAAGTATATGAGGTGAGAAACCTAAGTTTTTGGGCACATGAAATTTTCTAGGTTCAAAATGCTATAAGTGATAATTGATGAAGGGAGGAACACTAGATGTTCATACATAAGAAATCAATGAGGTGTTGGAGGATCAACACAAATATTTGTATGGGGTAGGGAAGGTTAAAGCAAGAAATATGAAAGCACAGATAAATAGACCAAGAAAAAGAGGTGTGCTTGTAAGGAAGTGTAGTAATGACAAGAGATGAAATCAAGGATGCTAAATCATGCACATGTGAAGCACTGCACCTAGGTTGCCATAAGAAGAGGTGAAGGTCACACCAAGTTGAACAAAGTACAAGAAAATGAATGATAAGATAGTTATCACCCACCTAATGATCAGTGGTAAGTGACCATTTGAATCACTAGTCATTTCACTAAATAAAATATTAAGCAAAGTTAATCCTATGATAGTTGAAGAACAAAGATCCATAATAAATGAGTAGTTGGTGGTGGATTTTAGTAGATTTTATGGGATAATAGATTTTAAAAATACATATACTTCTAGCCATCAATACGGTATTTAAAAACATAGCTAAAAATATATGGGATAGATAAAAAGAAACTTCAATAGGTTACTGACCTTTGTAAGAATTCAAACTAGAACACCAAAGCTAAAACCATCAAAACTAGAGAACATTACCAGAGAGAACCAACCATCCAAAACCCTTCCAAGAGAGATTGAGTGAATAATGACATGATTGCATTCCATTTTGAGTTGAAATGGAGGTGAGTGGAGAGAAATTGATAGAGAAATAGGGCAACAAAAGTTAAGTATAATGACTACACCACCATTAATGACATAGGAAGCTCAAGAGCCAAATGCACAATCACATTTCCCATGAATGTGAAGAAGTGCCAAGCAAAATTTTAGGATTTAAAAATATCAACTAGCCATTCTTCAATAACAACATGTTTAAAAATATAAAAAGGAGGCTAAGTATAGGTCCATTATAGGTACAAAAAGATGCAAAGAAATCATGGGTGGAGTAATATATATTCACTAAAAAATAGGAGGTGTAATTGGTGGAAGGCATAAGAATCACAAAAGTAGATCTAGAAGTGAGAACAAAGCTCACTTATAGAGAGATTTAATTCCCCTAGAGGTCATGGTGGGGGAAAATTGGTTGTCATTTTCACACATGTGCAAATACAAAGATTATAACCATTAGATAGGGAGTAATGTGTAAGAGCTAAAATAAGATTGGATAGTAGACATGGGGAAGAAGACAAAGGTAGGTGTCATAGTATTTTATGTCTCCTTTAGAGATAAATTAGAAACCACAAGTGCCATGTAATTATTCAAGCTACCAAGCTTTGGCAATCCAAAAGAGTTGTTACAGTTCCTCCCCTCATGAGTCCATGGTAATTGGTTTTAATTCATAAGATGGTACATGAGCATCTCAATGATCCTCATTAGTATAATAATGGGACTCTGTGGTACAAGGGTAGACATCCATGAGATGATGGAGGATGAAGTGGAGGTTTAAAAATTCATAAAGCTCCTAGGCTACTAAAAGTTAGGGTTTGCATTCCCCATGAAAGACATCTAATACCCCAACACAAGGGTAGTAATGTACCTAGTTAGCTCCAAGCTATGCCCTAGTAGATGGTGGTCTGATATTAAAAAGACATTATTATGTATTTCCCACCACATGGGGCAATGTGTAAAATTCAACATCTCCAAGTTTATTACTAAGGATAATGTTAAGAATGTGTAAGAGTTCCATTAAGCATGAAATTTTTTTAGGTGGGGGTATATGTTGATTTTTATAGTGATGAAGGAGATAGGTGTGCCAAATGGTGATGATGACCACCTATGGGTGTTCGCAACCAACCATGAGTCCCCTAAAATGAAGTATCAATACGTCATTTTCCCATCCAACTTCTCACATAAGTATAAAATAAAAGTGCAAGGGTGATGTGATAAGTACATAGAAGCCTTTGAGGATTGGTGCATTCCTTAATAAATTACCCAACAACTTGTGATAATGACAACCTTTACCATAATGCAACACTTCTATGTGGTGCACCTGACACTCATAGATGGGAACCTATCAGGGTGGTTCTAGTTGCCTTATGCATTCTCAACCAATTATTTCATGGTGGCATTGAGGAGAATCCACAATGCATAATAGTTTGAGATCTTGGTAAAGATTGTGGATCAAGATAGAAGTAGGATGAGGTAACAATTTTTGTGCCCTGAATCCAAGGCCACCAAAGATGAGGAATATGACACTGACAAGATAGACATCCATCCCCTCTAGAGAGATAATAAATGGGAGGATCTTCAACCTTTACTATGAAATGAAGTCCTACAAGAAGCCTAACAATATTATAAAGGATGATAAGCACCCCTTCCTAGTTGGTGATGAAGGGAAGAATGCATTGAAGCTACATGATAAGACTCTCCAAAATAAATAGGGATAAAAGATTGAAGAAATCATAGAGTGCATCTAGTTGAAAATTGACTCTGAAGAGATAATTTTGCCCCCTTTTCCAAAGAAGTGCATGAACTTTTCTCTAGAGAGTGAATCTTCCATAAATAAGCACATGAAAAAGATATGTTCCTAACTATCACTCTTTTAGAGATGGAGAAAGAGGCAAATCTCATGCCCATAATAAAGGAGGAAACTGAAGAAGACTAGGCATGGACGTATATCCTACAAGTAAAATAAAGAGAAGAGGATCCCAGTACTGAGGATGTACAAAAATCCCTACAAAGTGGTATGAACACAATGCTTGAGGAAATAGAGGATCTAAAAATCCCCTCATCCAATAAAAAAGCCTCCACACCAACTTTGAAAATAGAAGAGGAGAAAAGAAGGGTTTAAAAGAAGATGGGGTTGACTGAGGAGGATATCAATAAGGCATTGGTGATTGAAGAGAAGTGAATACTTGCCTAATAAAAATAATTAGCCAAGGTAGAGAAAAGGGACTTGAAGGTTCCCACAAGCATAGGACTAGTAGTTGAAATAGTCATGCAAGTGTCAAGTGCCCCCACTAGGAAGTTATAATAAGATATGCAAGAGGTATGCCCAAGTAGTGAAGGGGTGCCTAAAGAAAATAAAGGTGATATTGGTGACTTATAAAAAAATAGAGATAGTAGAGGAACCCCAAAAATAACAAGGTGATGCTAGCACTGAGGGAATTTCCTTAGAGGTGAGTATTGAGAAACCTTAAGCTGAATAAATGGATGAGGGGGAGAAGTCTGAGGAAGAAACCCCCAAGGATCAAATAGGTGAGTCCTCTGAGGAGAGTACTAAAGAAAGTGGTGGTTTCAGTGAAGAGGAGGAAGTATAAGCAAAAATGGCCATCATCAAGAAGGATGATAAAAATTTAAATATAAAGGAGAAGGCACAAGAGAGATGGGTGGATGGATAAATTTATATGTATGCCACTATGTCCACTGAAGCCATCATGACTAGGATGTGCAAATAACTCTCATTTATGATAGACCACTACATAGATGAGCCCAAATTTGAGGCACCTAGGGTGGCTACTTCAAGATTGGAAGATCCTGATGAAGGGAAGGTCTCCCTCCTTATTAAACCTCATACTATAAAACTAGTCTAATTTGGGAATGCACTGATCATGATGGCCATAGAAGTTGTTTGCCAAAAACCTCATCAATGATGGTAAGGTGAGGACATAGAAAAAGCTCCACAAAGAAGCCAAGGATGAATCCTAGGCCACCAAATTCAAGTTGTAACAACTCTATGATCACATAAAGATAGTCAAACCATCTCTTCTAGTTGACATTGATACTTCAAACCTTTTAGAGGATGATAAAATTTGTGTGTTGGTGGAGCATATGCTCCCAACATTAAAAACTAAGCTGATGTAAGAAGAAGATCCCAGTGTTATACTGAAGAAATATATAACTAATAATATTAAAGAGGTAGAAGACTTGTTCACTACATTATAAGAGGGAATGGATGTATAAGACACCATTTTCTTAAGATTCTCAAACCAAGTCTTAGTTATATATGTGCACCTAAAGTAAGAAAAAGAAGAGAAGGAGAAGCTGATGTTGTAAATGTACTCAACAAGTAGATCAAATCAAGTGAAAATCATGAGTATTAATGTGATTAACAACCAATCAAAGATTAAGATTATAACTTGGAATCACTCTTCCATGATCTATAGACTAAGGCTTGTGATCAAGGAGTGATCTTAGATGGGAATGTGGGAAAGTAAAAATCTAATGTCAAGGCCTTCCTTAAGGAGATAGAGAAAATGGATGTGCTTATGCTCACTACTACATCCATTGAGATAGATAGTATCACTGAAGAAATCAAGCTCACTATTAAGGGATTTGAATACTTCAATGCTAGACTTAAGGAGAATTCATCTAAGTTTTGCACTCTCAAAAGCTTGACAGCCTAGTCTAAGGATGGACTAATGTTTTTGTATGGGGTAATATTGGACCCCTTATTTATTTAAGTAAAGGATTTATGCCAACACAACATCCACATTAGTGTGAAGGAACCATTTTGTGTAGTGGTTCACCTTATGGCATTTTAGCACTAGATAGAGGGTGCAATGCACATCTTGTTCCAGTTGTCAGGTGGCTAACTAGATCTCAAATTTTCTAGGCATCTTCTAAGATTGGTGATATGTGGCAAATACAACATAGAGTTTGCAAAGTCATGGAGCTGGTGGTTGTGATGACCAAGCTCCAACTCAGTACTCAATGTGCATCTTCTACCCTATCAAAGATGCTCTTGAAATCTATTTAAAAATCTTGAACCAGTTAAAGTAGGAGAGATGACAAGAATTGTAGTGAATCCCTAGAAAAATGATGTTGTTAGATATACATTACTTTGGCAACCTTTAGGTGTAGGAATAATATGAAAGATATAAAGTCTCCACTTTTAAGTGTCCAAGCTCATATGTGAGCCTCTAGGTTGTTAAGTAGTGTGAACTAAACTTTTATTTTGCTATGAAATTTATACTCTATTATACATTTTGATAAATGATGAATATTGTTACAAGATAGACATAATATGGTGGGTTTATGAATCTTTAGTATTGCTAATAGAATGTGTAATGGATGTAATGTCATAATTTCAATATAATCATGTTAAATAATGATCATTCATGTTTATGGTTTTCATATTTAATGGATTCCTTGAAAATTTTATGATGTCATATTTATTTTACACAAATTTTGAGTATAGAGTATGTATCAAGTGTTCCTACCCTTGTTATGAGCACATATTGAGCATGAGTAGTTCGAGTGGGAGTATCCTTGTGACATTTTAAGTGAATAGATAACACCATACTTAGTCCTTGAAAGGCTTGCAACTTTGAATCTACTTAAATCTTTTGTATAATTTCATAAGACCCATTAATTGAAGTCTCATACCATGGCACAACTAGCCCAATGTAGGCCACAGTTCCTTCTCAGATATGCTTAGGGTAAGTGCATAAGGCCTATACCTTATGTGAATTGATGATAGCATAGTAGAGTGTTTAAATGTTGAGTACAAAAAGAAATATCCCATGTTTTCACCTAGTCAAAATTAATTAAAGACAAATTTGTGCTCTTTTTTATAATAGTAAGTATTCCTAACTTTGTTCTTCTTTTTTAAGAGTAGATAGATATGTGTTTTCACTTCTCTTCCATGCATTAGGATTTTATATACATTGACATGAGTATATTTATTCTATGCATGTTTAATTTTAGTTTTTATTACCTCCACTTTGTGCCACAAGCTTTGGTGAACACTATATTAGAATTTAATTTACTTCTTATTGGTTTAGTGAATATGGAAACATAGGACCTAGTTAGGGCCATTGCATAGTTTTACTTGATTGGAGGCTTTGAAACCCACCCTAGTGATATTATTATGGTAAAATATCCCTTGGATAGGTATAGAAGATCCATATTGGTCATGACCTCAATTATCAAATGTATCCCCAAATTAGAAGTGTAAGTAAGATATATCTTCTTTGATCTAGGATTGATTTGTAGATATGCTACATTTCTCATTGCATACAAGGATAACCCCTTAGCCTATCTAGTTACTATGTGACCTATTAAAATATTGGGACCCTAATTATAATTAATTTATGTTCCCTTAAGCCCTAAGAGAGTGGATGATCACTCTCATAGATGTATACTAGATCACTATTCTTCCTATGATTAGGCATTTGGTTTCTATTCATGATATAGATAATAAGTATGGGCCTGTAGCTGGGCAAAGCATTTTGGAGACATTGACACACCTAATGTGGGAAAAAAGTGTGGAATGAGGATTTTTCAAGTGGAAATATTAGTGATCACCACCTTAAATAAGGTCATCATTAGTTTCCTTACCTTCTGGTTAGTGGGGGATAAGGGTATTGATAGGCTTTTGTATATATAGTCACTGATCATTCAATTAATAGATGAGAGAGATCATGCTATTATTGGAGCCATAAGTTGTCACAGATATAAAAGGACCTATATCAAGTGGTTCACCTAGGATCTCTCTCCTTTAGCCATCTGAATATCATAATGGGTTGGGTTTATGAGATAATGATTCCCTATTAGAGGGGAGTGGTAATCAGGCAACCAAGAGACATCAGGGCCACCAAGTGGGTAGATGTGGCACCTTTTTGTGTTTTACCTAGGATTATGGGGTCTTTGACAATGGCTAATTTGATTTCCCTATCCTACCAAGACATGATCAAGAAATGGGATAATGATGGAGTCTACCTTGTGGTAGCCACAAGAACTACACATGTTTGAGATAGACTATTGTAGGTTGAGGTGCATACTATAGATCAGATGCCCCATTAGTTTGGTATACATTATATGGGTAACCTCCCCATCCTTGGAATTATGTATATGGTTAATCATGAAGTGAGAGATATGAGGCTAGGGTGACTTACATAGAATCCACTAGTGAAGGGAGTACCCATCACTCAACCAATTCCACATGTAATTGGAGGAGGATGAGGATAAGATGAAGCAAGTCAATAAAAATAGATGGATCTACCACCACCACCACCTCCACCAACACTAAAAGGGCATGTATAGTATAAATATTTAAGAGGTATAGAGGGTAAGGTTGAGGCCTCAATTCATGTTAATATGGAGGATTTAGACATCGATGAGGAGGTTGTGGATGGGGACTCCAATCTTGAGTAGCAGGAAGGAGATCTAGGCAAATTATTAATTTTGTTCATTTGTGATTATATCTCATATTTTGATTTTCTCCTAGTTGTTTAGCTTATATATTTTATATATTTTTCATGTCACTTGGGTCTAATACATCTAATGTGTCTTATGATTGTAGATACTATGGGTTCATGAAGGAGGATGACTAGGGATACCTTAATCAATCTATTCCACTTGAGCATTGGCTAGACACATGATCAAATAATGGTGGATTTTATGCTTCCTAAATGGATTGGGAATCACAATAATGTATTTACCATAACATATGATGCTTTGGCTATGAGGATGAGATTGAGGATAGAGAACAATACTATTTTGTCTAGGGTGAGGAGAGAAGAGACCCTAGTGGACACCATGGTGAGGGGAGGATGTGGTGGAGAATATAGTCATAGTGTAACAACCAAAATTTCACCTCAAGAAAACTTAAACAAAATGCTTAAAAATTCTACCAATTTTTTTTGTGTGCAACTCTTTCTTCATACAAGTGAACATGCCAACTATAACCATCCACATACATGCATACTATGTTGTTATGGATATTATAAATCATGCACACTAATAAATAAACCTAAAAGGAATGAAATCACAAACAAATAATTTCACCTACTACCTAGTTTCTCACCTTTAATCTTAGAATGTGAGATTCATCAAGGTGTTCAACAAACTTGCTATAACAAAGTTGTGTCGACTACACTATATTTGGTATGAAATACTACACTTGAATTTGGTAATAAAATATTATCAAGTTTAGTTCATACCAATAATATATTCACTCTAACTCATACCCAATGGTAAGAAATGTAATTCATTAATGATTCATTGACAAGGAAACACTAAAAACTATGACCTCAAATGCAAAAAGAAACTAAGAGAAAAAATAAGATTCTAATTCACTAAAATTTTCATATAACCACCATAACACCCATTAATACACTAATAAAGATTAAACATTCATGTTGATGTGGAAAATCTCAATCTCAAAGTAAATAGGCTTGGCTAGCTCACTTCTTAGTCTAGTCTCAATGTCGTTAAATTGCCTATGAAGTAGTGATTGTAAAAATACTACCATGAGGGGAATTTTTTTTATGGAAGTTATTATACACTCTATTAGATACTATATACCACTAATAACCTAAAAAATTAACATATAAAAAATTAAATTCTAAAATAAATTAGTGTTATAAAGGGATTTTAACACTAAAAAATTATTCTACTAAGCAAATTCTAAATAAACTGGGTTCTAAAATGAGATCACTAAAAATAGTAAAGACATATGAAAGTACTAAAACAAAGTTCATATATAAATTAAAAAGGTAAAATGAACCACTATCAAAAATAGGTTTCTCTTTAGGACTCCTCTAACTATTTTTGGAAACTTTGTTTTAAATTGACTTCGTAGGCTGAAAAGAAAAATAGGTGCATAAAAATGCCAATTGCCTCTGAAATAAAATTTGCCAAAAATCATTGAAATGGGGTATATAAATATCTGTTATGGATTTTGATTAAAAAAAGATAAATCTATAGCTCAAGAGTTTTTGTTTCAAGAAAACTCAAGTTTGGGTATTAATTTAGAGCCTATATCTAAACCAATTTAGTTGATTTAGAATAGAAAATTTATAATGTAAACTTGCTGAAAAACTTGTAATAATGCATGCAATTGCCCAACCATACACCAAATGATCCTAGAGGGAAATATAACTATCCATTAGATCCACAATATATAATTTAAATCTCAAAAAAATTTACATTATTATAACAAGAAGATTCTGAAGGGTACCTATAGACCTACCATGGTCAACCTACCAAACATGGTTTCCTACAACACTAACACTAAGGGAGAGTCAAACTAATCACACCAAGACACCTATAATATCTTGATTTAGGATTTATTAACCTGTTCATTAATTTCAACTATAGGGGTCAACCCAAAATTAATTGTTTGGTAATTTCACACATTAAGATTAATTCATAAGTTTACAATAAGAAGGTGAACTAAACTCACTTGTATTCCAAGTTTATGATTATCAATGTTATCTTGCCTTATAATATTCTTAATGCTACTTACTAATTGATTTTGTTTTATCAACACTAATGTTATCATCTAACTATGAGTTAATCATTAGTCTACACCAAGCAACAAAGCATTATGTGTTATAAACACATTGTCGTCAACTTAGATTAAGGAATATCATAGTACATTAATATTATAAAGTATTAAAATGACCATTATGGAGATCAAGAATATAATTTAAAACAAGGATCTTTTTAATAGAATGATAATTCAAAGTTTAAAATCATTGATAAGAAGTAGATGTTACAAATGTCCAAATTGGAACAATAACTATATAATCGTTTTCAGTTCAAAAGCATAATCGAACAACATTCAACACACTAAAATTCAACATCACAAGCATAACATATCTAAATTGAATCTACCACTAGTAAGTCTTTTTCTCCTGCATTGGGACATAGGCAATGATGGGTCAACTTACGTTGATAAAAAAAATTCCCTCACATGAATCTTCTTTATTTTTTATATTAGATTAATAAAAAAGATAAAAATGAAAATTTGACATTCATTCTATTAATGACAATATACATCATTATATATATAAACATATTTTTACAAAAACATAATGAGTATATAGGTAACAATTTACTGATTTCTCTTTATACCCTACTTATATTTACTAATATATTATTGTTCTTAATACCAGTTATATAAACAAATACTGAACTTAACTCTTTAATACCACTCTCATTATATCATATCAATTTCTGCCAACTATATACACATTGCTTAAGAAATCTTGATATGCCAATCTCATATTTATAATAAGCATAAACATAATACAAAATTAATCTCCCAAATGTATTTTTATTTTTTTATACACCACTCATTATAATTGATGTGTTAACCACTTATATTTTGACCACTACACCTTTACATCTATTTATTATTTTACAAGCTTTTATTTATTTGCACCCCATACCTATTGATATGCATGTATCACTTATTATATATTAATAATAACCTTATATTTATTAATTTAATAATAATAACTACATTATCAATACATAGTCTTATTTATTATAAACATCATCCTATATATATACACCCTACACTATATTCATTTCCCACTAAAATATGACTATTCATTCATTAGGTGTAGATAAACGAAAAATTATAAAATATGTATTATAAATTATAAATATAAATACAAATTATACATTATAAATCATAAATTATGAATTATAAATATAAATATAAGCTATAAATTGTAAAATATAAATTAAAATTTATAAAAAAATGATTAAACAATATATAATATTTTTTTAATTGATACCTAGGAAGAGGGTCCTAGTCCCAATTTAGCGTTTATTCAGAACCAAAATTGGTTTTGGAGCACAACAGGCAGTCCAGTCTCCAAAAAGGATTTGAAAACCAAAAGATTAATAAAATACTATTGATCTTATAAAATCTCAACAAAATGGTAAGGATTCCAAAGAAAAAATATGTATTCTAAAAAAGAAAATAGTCAATTAAAGAGATAAAAAATAGAACATTTCAACAACAAATAGAGAAACCACCCCTACACTGATAAAAAAAACATCCAATTGCTTCTTGAACACATCTACCTCTACTAGACAACAATGATTCCATGGTCCATTGAGTACTGCCATTAATATAATTTTGAGCATCCAGCTGCAACCTTTCTGCTTCTATCTTCTTTCCTCTTTTCCTTTTGGTAACAAAGTTGGGGGTCTTTAAAGTACTTGCTAACTGAGAAATAGACATAACTACATTGCTTACTAACTCTTCTTATTTTTTCTCCCAATCTTAGTATTTATCTTTTGAGCTTTATTATGCTAATGGACTTTTATTTCTTGGAGAAAAATTGTCCATATCCTCTTGTCCAAGATTCAAAACATTTTCTATCTTTTCTTGATTATCAAAAGGAGGCTACCCTATCTCCAAAATTCTCTGATTCTCTACAGCTTTTGTGAACTCGAATTTTTGTGGAGAATGCTGAACCTCTAAAGTGGAAACTAAGGGTGTGTCCTCAACTAATTTTAATTTGGTTATCCATACAAACTACCAAATAGATCATGATTCAAAAAACTAATATTTCTTACCCATTTATAAACAATCAAAGCTTGAGAACCATTAAATGTCTTCTCTGAATAAGCAACCATATTACGATCCAATTTATTACATTTGAAGTAGCTAAATGAGAGACCTTCAAAGTTAAAAAATTGATCCCAAACTCTATAGGAAGAATAAATTTTAACCAAATGAAATAGTGGTTTTGATAAATCCACCAAAAAACAAACACAAACAAAATTCTAATGTGATTCAATAAAATCATTAAATTTGACAAAAATTCCTAATTCACTCACTAGTTGATTAAAAACACCACAATCTGGCAAAGCTAATGGAATATTGTAAAACCTTAACCAAACTGGGGCTTTCAAGATAATTTTATAATCTAGATCAAATAAAGGAACCCAAGGGCACAAAAACACCCCCTGATTACCTACAAACCAAGGGCAATTTGACCATTTATAATCTATATCCTTAATTGACTAAAATTGAAGCAAAAAGAAACCATTTAAAAGTAGAGAAATGGATGGAGATTTCAATGTTGGCCACGAGATTACTACCCACTACTAAAGTACTTCCCATAATGGCTATTTCCCCACACATTTACCAATTAAAGATTTGTTTCCCTTGTCTAAACAGACATGCAATAGGTTAAAATCTGAGATATCTAGGATTAGTGAAGAATGAGAAAAAACTAAGGGGACATGACCAAAATGAGACATTTTCAAAGCTACATTATGGGAACTCTCTACTTGTGGGACATCCTCAAAGCCTTTCTCCATTGTTGTTTCTTTAATTGGGGATATATTTGCAAAAACTTGACTTCTTGGTGCCAAAAAAGGTTTAAAGTTTGGATGAGCTTTAAGGATTGCTTCTTTGCAAAAATTGCCACAAGAATAAAAAGGATTAGGGCTAGTAATACAAGCTAAAAAAACTAAATCCTTTAAAACCCTATCTTTTCCTCTTACTAATCCATTTTCTATCTCAATTTGATTGATGGCTCTTTTTACCAAACTAGGGTTAACCACTATCACTTTTTGCCCTAACACATCCTTTAGAAGGCCAAAATCAATTTCCCAATGCTCAAATGGATAAAAATCATGGCTAGGAGTTTGTAATTTCTTTCTACCCTTTCCCCTACCTCACTTAGTAGTTGACCAACATCCCAAAAAACTAGACCTAACCTCTGCTTTGCCTTGCTT
Organism: Torreya grandis; assembly: GCA_037957365.1. NCBI lineage: Eukaryota > Viridiplantae > Streptophyta > Pinopsida > Cupressales > Taxaceae > Torreya > Torreya grandis. The sequence goes on from JARHVA010003589.1 coordinate 1,633,712, forward strand.
TTTTTTTACCTCACTATCTCTTTCTTGAACATTGTGAAGCTCACTGTCCTCTCCAAGCTTTTCCCTACCTTCCACCAAAATGGATCCTGCCACCTAAGATGAACAAATCTCCTTACCCTTTGACCTCACTCTCCCCTATCTATCATGCTGTGCTCTTACCATTATTTCCATCATCTCCTTCATCACATTTTCCCTAGAGAAACAAATGAATTATTTTTGAAGTCTTAATTTTTTAAATAATATATAATATTATCAAAATAAAATATAAATTAAACCCTATTTATTATTAATATCAAATGATATATATATTTTTATTTTTATTTAAAAATAAAATAAAAACATTCCCTAGTCGCTATAGCCAAGGACCGATGGCAGGGCTGTATGACCTGATCACATGCATTGTGGCTGGGCTAAAGGGAACAAAGAGGGTTGGCTAGTCTGACCCCTCCTCTCTCCTTATTATGGGATGGGGGTAGGGGTTGACGTAGCTACATCCCCCCTCCTCCAAACAAAACATAAATTTATTTATTTAACTCTTTTACTTTATTTTTTTTAAGTTTTATTTTTATAAATATACTTTTTCTCTTTCATATCATTCACCTAAATAAATAAAAATATAAAATCTGCTGTAGTTTATTTTTTTTTATAAAATTCAATGCTACTATAAATATGTAACTACATAAACACACACATATAAATACATATACACACATATATTTATTACACAAATTATATATATATATATATATATATATCAAGTTTATTGAAACATATATATACATATTTACAGACAAATGTGTGTGTGTGTTTGTGTGTGTGTCTATATATATATAGACACACACACAAACACACACACACATTTGTCTGTAAATATGTATATATATGTTTCAATAAACTTGATCATGCAAGATAAATTATATATATATATATATATATATATATATATATATATATATATATATATATATATATATATATATATGTTGTTTGGAAACAGATCAAATAATCAAATTTTATATATATATATATATATATATATATATAATTTGATTATTTGATCTCTTTCCAAACAACAACATAAAATAGAGGGTTTTCAAAAAAAAATTAAAATTCAAACAACCTAACAAACAAAAAATACCCAATTTAAAGACCTGAAAGTAGCTATCATTTTTGTACACCTTGTTTTCAAATCAAAGAAAAAGAATATATAAATCGATGAGGGAGAGTTCACTTTCCTGAATACACTTGAATCTAGCTCTTCTAATTGAGCTCCATTCACCTGGTTCCTTCTCCCTTGTTTGGCTTCCCTGATAAAAACATATATGGAGGCAAAATCTTGGAGGAGAAATTGAAGCTTCAAAACACTAAATTAGTTTTGACCTTTTCCCTCAACTTTTGATTTTTTTTTTTAAAATCTTTAAAACCTTAAATAGTCCCACCATATTCTTAGTCACCCACTAAGTGGGTCTAGTTATGACCTCACTTATTTTAGGCTTCACTAAAGCAATTTATTAATACAATAAATAATATTTATCTAATGAAGCATGTTACTATTAGATATTTAATCTCTCATCTATTAGGTAATGTAATATTTTATTACTAAAGCATGTTAATAAATGTTTATTATTTATTTACTTATTATGAATTCGAGTAAGCTGTTAAATATTTATGGTAATCAATAACATGAACAATAACATATACATATGTAGAAATTAGTACAAACATATCATGACCCAAATCATGATCCTAGATTAGTTCAATAAAATAACCCTTCAATCACAAAACAATCAAGTCCACAATATATAGCAACACATACAATTAGACTCAGATATAATTAGGACAACACTAGGCATCTCTCACTGAGATTCCCATAAATGTAACAGGGTCTCCACCTATTATAATGAGACAAAGGTAAAACTATATATAGTGTTTTGACACAGGGGTATAACATTATCCCCTCTTATAAAAGCATCATCCTCTATGTAGAAATCTGGACAATAAGTGTAGCAATAATTTTGAAATTTATATTTAATCAAGATTTCATGATTTATATTCCAAGGTTATTCACATATTTTAATATTATGAATCTTTTACTTAATATCTATTATAATTAGTGTTTGTTTTATATCAATAGTTATTTTGGAATTCCTACAAATAGTTTCCATAGTGTTAAATGGCCATATTATCATCCACTGTATTTCACTATCACCTGAATCCCAAGGATACTCTGCCATAATACAATGCTAACAAGTAGTATATATAACCATAATTTTTTCTTATCATGAATCATAATGACAAATATCAACACCATCTCATGGTGAAAGTATAATATGTTGACATAAGAATAATCTTTGGCCAATAATATAGAACAATAATGAACCACACTAAACTATGTAAAAGTATTATGCCATTGAACTGTGTTGAAATAAGCATACATATGCATAAATGAACAAGCAATATGTGTATACAAATAATCTACTTAAACCTACCATCATCAACATACCACCTTAGACCTCCCAGCTAGCTTAAACATCACTACTTAGACCTCCAAGCTATCAAATAATAAGTAATAAATAGCCACCACATATGATGGGGTGGAAAGGATGGTATCTTGACTTGTGTGACAAGTTCCCCATCACAATCCCACTATCTATATTCTAAGATACTTCTTGTCCACCATACTATGTAATTGGCATAATAATTATACACAAAATTTACATGGGAAACTATCACAACAATCATAAAAAAAAATTAAAAAAATTAGTCAATCATGTAAAGCATAAAATAATAAAAATGAGATTAAGCGATCAAAATATTTCAATAAAAATCCAAATTATTAGTCTTAACAACAATCCAAGTGATTAAAATCATAACCAAAAAATTCAAACTATTCAACAACAATTTCCATACTTGGCCAATTGATTAAAACACTAAAATAAAATAAAATAAAATGTTGATTTCAAAAAAAAAAAGTGCAATCAACTAGAATAATTTTGGAAAAACATATCTGAAAATGGATCACATCACATACACTATGTGACTTTACAAGTCACCCAAAGGGAGAAGGAATAAAATCATCTTAATTACCTCATAGAGGTAAGAGGCATCCTAATTACATCCTAGAGGTTTGAGGAATCCAAAATACCTTCTAGAGGTATGAGGAACACTATTTATTACCTCCTAAAGGTAAGTAAATACATGTAAATTACCTCCTAGAGGTAAATCAATAACTACACATCATCATATGTAATAGTGTTACAATACATATCAACTACATAACTCCCATACACAACATCCTAATACTATAAAAGTAATCAAAATTAATCATATTTCCCCACATCTCTGACTATCATATGATCCATCTGATGTCAATTATCATAGCCCATAATGAACAACCATGTCAAAAACATAACTTGTTGAAGGCATACAACCAAAGTACTATAAAGTGAAAATTATCCAAGTGTTACCCACTGACTACTTTCTTATGCTATAATATCTAAACTGTTAAAATGGGGTGACTACTAACAATATTTGCATCTGATATCATAATGTCCCAAGGTAATATAAGGAAATTTTGTACCATAACTTACAACTATACATCACCACAAACATAAGTTCCACTGAGACATTAATTGATCTTAGGAAGGGTTGTTATTTCACACAAAATTTACACATATGGGTTACATAAAAGGTTACCACAACACACACAATTATACAACTAGCCTAAATAATGTAACATCATGTAATTACTTAGTCATATACACACAACATTCACACAACAAGGTTAATTATATAGCATAACTCCATTATTTATAAGGTTTAATGAGTGCATAAATGTTCTAGGGGTTTATACAAAATTTTATAATTATAGATGCACACAATTTCACACATTTAGGTTACACATAAATGACATAAATACTAGGCTTACACAATTTCATGATAATTGGGACAAATTTCACAATAACATAAAATAATTTATGAGTTTCACACAAGGGTAAAAGAAAGTTCATAATCTCAAACATAGATATATTATATCTAATGTCATCATTATCCATCATCATCATCATCCATCATCATCCTTTATCATAGCCACAAAATAATATACATGTCCAAATGTATCATACAACAATACCCACAATTAATGAAACCAACACATCTAGATTCATTTCAAGTATACTAAAAAAAGAGAAGTATAAAAAATTCCTATAACATATCTGACCAATCAAGGGACATAATCTATTCTCTTTTTTATAAATATTAACAACACTAAATACCCTATTTATCATAATTATCATATTCAAATTTCACTTCCTAGAAGTACCCATGCCAAATCCAAGATCTTTGTGACTACAAAATCAAGGTAATTTATCATAATCACTAATCCCTCATGATGTAATCTTTGATTGAAGATGGTTACAAGTTTTTACCTAATTCAATATTACTAGATTGTTTTTTTTAGTTTATTATTTTAAATTTTATTCTTAGATATAACAGAAGGTAATAAATCTCATAATGGTTCTATTAATGAGACAACATAGTTCTTAGATATGTTACATCTTGATTTTTTTTACTAAGCTGATTTACCTAATTATCCATGGATTATTATGGTTGTTAAATGGATTTGTTATATTTAAACAAACTTTAAGTCATATGCTATTATTGGACATATGTATGTTTCTTAGATTTTATGATTTCATTATTATGAGTTGACTAATTGTGAATCATGTACATAATGATTATGTTACATTTTCTTATATTTATCATGATGTACTTGACTAACTACCTTTTTATCATGAGTTGGATGCATGAGAGTTCATCCCTCAGATCATGATGGAAGGAGAGCATCATTAGAGAGGGGGATGTAGATGGAGATGGTGAAGGATGACATAGAAATTGCTAAGACTCATGCACACACCACATTAGATTTAATATGTTATATGCATTATGTGTTTGGATTGTTAGAATTAGTATGTTTTAAAATCTTATTATAGCTAGACATTAGAGTTTACATGTTTTAAATGTTAGTGCATAGATATGGAATAAATATTATATGTGATTTAATATTTTATTTAGACTTAGTGCTTAATATTGCATTATGATTATATAAGGTTATCTTACTTATAATTGTTTATGATTATGGATTGTAAATCTAATAAAAAATATCTATTACTATTATTTATAAAATATCAAATGTCTTTACAATGTTTATAACATTAAGCTTGTTATTATTGATATTAGAGAATATCAATATATGCCAAGCTATTAAAATAATGAAAGACATATATAGCCTATATACTCTAGTAATGACTCAAATAATTATCTATTTTTAATTGATAGCAATAATTGATTGGTCTATCATTTTGATATATGAGGATAATTGACATTGATAAAAAAGATAATTACATTTATTTATTTTTTAAAGGAGGTTGAAATATCCTAATGTCTAAGCCTAATCTAGCTGTCATGCATAGACTACATTATGATTTGAAAGTAAAATTATCATTGTGTAAAATGTTTAAAAGTGGACTTTGGAGTGAGTTACTCAAACTTTTAACATAGAGTAGTATGCATACTTTTGAAATGAATATATTATTGATCAAGGAATTAGGAAAAAGATCAAGTAAATTTAGAATTAGGGATTTTCTTAAACCTGGTTATTAGAACATAACTAGTCATTAGTCCCTATTTGAAATTATAAAACACAAATTTTGCATGGACTATGAATGAAAGTAAATGGGAGCATGCAAATCTTGAATAGGAAATGGAAAATTATAAAAAGGTGAGTTATGAAAGATAAAGGCATGATGACAGAGGATTAAGGAGATGAAAGGAGATTATAGAGAAAGAAAAAGAAGGTTTATATTGGTTCAACTTGTTTTAGAATTGGAAGTGACTTGAAAAGGTTGGTAATGTATTTTATTTCTTGGATTATTTAAGCTTAGGAACTCTATGTATATTTTCTTATAAGGGTTTTATTTAGTTATTATATTATGTATATATACTTGAGATAAATATTTGGCCCTTTGGATGGCTCGACCATCCATAGAACCAAATTTGTATCCTCAAAACCCTTAAGCCTGATGGATAGGACTGTGTAATTACAGTGCTAGATGGAATAGGTTTTAAATTACGTATAATTAATATGAGTAAATTAAGAGTAATAACCATGAGAATTCAACTCTTATATTGGGTTTTAGTATATATACACATAAAGGAGTATGTTTTGTTTGATTTTGTGACCCCCTTTAGAAAATATATTAAATTCTTAGCTTAGTTGGAAATAGGTTTTTAAATTCATGCATTATGAGAGGATAACTTGTGTTAAATAAAAACCTAATATAGTCATTGACAAATTTATGAAGTTGGGTTAGGTTAAAATATATAGGGGTATGTATATATTTATACCCTACTAGGATACTAGGGTTTATATACATACTAGTGTATATATACACAAACACATATGACATTATGATATAAATATGAAATTGATTTTGTTTAACCATAGTGATTAGGTACTTATATTTTAGTTTCAGACAATCCTCTTGTATATAGAAACATAGTTCTATTTCTTTGCATACTCTTTAGACTCATAAATTGGCTATGTCAAGCTAAAGGTAGAGTGTGTAATATATATTTGAGATGATTACTAGATTGACTATGATTATGATCTATTTATCATATGGTTCTTTTGAATTTGGGGTTTGTATGTCATACTTGGTATATTTATTAATGTTTGAAAGTTGATAAAGAGTTAATGGGATTTGGTTTTCTATTAAGTCTTTTGATATATATATATATATCAAAAGACTTAATAGAAAACCAAATCCCATTAACTCTTTATCAACTTTCAAATATATCAAAAGACTTAACAAAAAACTAGATCCCATTAACTCTTTATCAACTTTCAAACATTAATATATATATATATATATATATATATATATATATATATATATATATATATATGGACTGATTGGTTCATGTTTACATACACATAAAGGACTATGTATTAAGTTATTTTAGGAATAGATAAACATACATATTTATACCTATAAGTTGACTATGTATTTTGTGAATAGTATATATACACATACTAATATTTATTGTCGATTGTTTTTTTTAAAACTATCTTAGAACAATGAATATATATATGGTAATATATATAAGTCAACTGTGTCTATTGGGTAAATATTATGAAGTGAATTCATACATACATACATATATTATGTATCAATTTGATCTTGTCATTTTGAAATATATGAAAGACTATATTTTTATTCATACATGAATCAAAGATTATAAATTTGAATGAGTTAATGTTATAAATTGTTAATGGAATAAAGTATTTACATTTTTATGACTGTAAGTTGTTACTCAAAAGGTTTGATATATATACATATACAATTGTATATTTATTTATCAAATATTTGAGGTTATAGGTTATATAAATATACATCTTTGGTCTCATGTATGGAAACACTACAAGTATATACATGAAACAAACTATGCAAAAATTATTATAAATTGTGATGTGATACAAAATTATGTGAACTTGTGTGGATTAAAATAGTGTATTTTAAATTATATATATTATGGGGTGTATATAATACTAATATATAAATATATGAAATATACATATAAGAGAACCCAGGTCCTCATATACGTATATAGCCAATATTTATAAAATAGATAATGTGCCTGTATTTATAGAATGTGACTAATCAGACAAGTCATGAAATCCCAAAGAATAGGGAACTATTATTATACACATGTAGCCTTAGTTCATAAATGGATGAATAAGTATTTGTTTATGAGTTTATTAAATCATTATATAAATTATGATTGCTGGTTTATATTGAGCAGTAAGATCTATATATTATGAAAATGATGATTATATATATTATCATTTACTTAAGTAAAGTAGATTATTATGATGACTTGTATTCTACCTTTTTGGTAAATAAACTTGTTTTTCATGATTATTGTTTATGGGATGAATAATAAGAATGAGGTTCATTAATATGTTTGATGGACAAAAATGTATGTATAGTAATTATTTTAGTAATCAACATGTATTTATAATTAATAGTAGAAATAATTGCACGAGCCTGTTGGTTATAGTAATGTTAACCAAATATTACATTGCTAGGTCTAAATAAGTAGTGAGATGGACTTCACCAGCATATTTAACATCACCCATGCCAGATGAAGTAATCTTATCGATTGGTGTGTATGAATTTGAATGATCTTAGAGATCATTATCTATTTGAAAACTTTGGCCAAAATAATATTAAATAGACATTATCATTTCATATGTATGATTTACATGTTTGTGTGATATCATATTAAAACATATTTTATTTATGGTACATATCATGTAGTATAAATCTTACATCACACGGGTACTAGTATGTCTCTCTGAATTCTTGCATTGTCACTATCTAGCCATCCATGAAGGGAGGGCAATTTCCTATTTAGGGGATTATATGGAAAATAGATGGTCTGTGGTTGGTGTGGAAAAGCAATCAAATGATGGTATCCCTCCCAACTACAATACTTACTTGGATACTACACCGGAGATTATCAGAGATAAAAGAGTTAGAGTGACATGAGCTCTATGGAGCATTGTATCTATTATTATTATTATTATTATGTTGAGGCAACATGTCTATTGGAAATGTAATTGATTTATTATTGTACATTGATAGTAGTGGCTATATTATTGTACCAGTCATGGCTAGATTTTAATATACCTACTTTCCTTATGTAGTTATGTTATATATGATGATAGTGATCAATAATTGTTATTATTACATGTTTACTTATGATTAATATGCTTAGTTAATATGTTAAGGTCACTAATTTTATTCTCATGGTGTAATCTATATACACAATATTTTTAGCTTTTATCAAATACTGACATTTTACATTTTGTAGGAACCCATCATGACTCAATCTCTCTGAGTGTATGCCTTAAGGGGTACATTGAGAAAGGGGTGGGCAGACCTTTGGTGCTTCTCAAGATTGTTGTCCCTTATTACCAAATTATTCTCAATCCATTCAGCTCTTAAAACCTTTCCCTAAGCTATTTATCCTCCATTGCACATTCCTTTAGTCTTTTCCTCTTTTTATCCTTATTCTCTTTGCTTGACACCCTTTTTGTCTATTCAGTACACTAGGTTGACCTGGTCGACCTAGTGTATTCTAGGGACACTTTAGCTATTTTAACTTATTTGCATCCTGACTGACGTAACACATACTTTAGGCATTAAATTGAGAATGTAATAGGTCGACCCAGTTGACCTAGCATAGTTGACATGTTCAAATGATTTTTAGGTGAGATAATCCTATATATATATAATGTCATTTTGGTCATTATAGAAAATATGTAATAAAAAGTTATTATTCACTCATGCTTCTTCACAATCTGATCTTCCACCATTTTACTTGAGGAGTCTTAGCTTAGGTTTCTTATTTGGAGAATCTAGTCTTATGGATAGGTCTTGGATGCTTTGGACTAACAAAGTGATCCTTATGAACCACACTAACCTCTTGTGAATCCCCATTAGCCAAGGGAGATATTGAATCATGATGGGTTCACATTTAGGTAAGTATATTATAACTTTGTTCTCTTCTCTTTTAGTAGATTAAAGTTGCATAAGTGTTATCTCAAATAATATTAATTTTCATATTCTATGTATTAGGGTGTTACTCATACTTTATTTGAAGTTCCCTATACATATTTGATTGCTTTGTATCTAACCACTCACATTGTGCCATAAGCTTTGGTGTGCACTAGATTAGTTTACTTTTCTTGTTATTATAATAGTTTAATTTCTTGTTTATTAGCATAAGTGAATATCAAATCATAGGACTCTTTTAAGGTTGTTGTGTGATTTTGTTAGACTACAGGCTATGTAACCCTTCCTAAAATGATGTATTGTGATAAATTATACAAGTGATTCCCTAATCGGGTCTAGCGATCCCCATATTGGTCATGTTCCCACTTAATAAGTGTATAACCAATCGAAAGTGTAGGTGTGAGCTATCTTATCTGATCTAGGATTAATTCATTATGCATCATGCAATTTCAATTGCATACATTCTGGTGAAGCCAACGTGAATCCTATCCCACCACTGAATGTATTGTCTTCACATTTCTATTTTTATTCTCTTTCTTATTTAGCATTAGCTTCACTTTGGATTCACCTTCATTACATTATGGTTAACTCGATGTGAATCTTATCCCACTACTGGTTGGATTATATTCATGTTTTCATTTTTATTATATTTTTTATTTAGAATTAGCTTCACTTTGGCTTCACCTTCATTACATTATGGTGAGCTTGACGTGAATCTTATCCCACGACTAGTTGTATTATCTTCACATTTCCATTTTTATTCTCTTTCTTATTTAGCATTAGATTCACTTTGGCTTCACTTTCATTAAATTTTGGTGAGCTCAACATGAATCAAACCCTTAAAGGATTTATTCACTTTCCTTTCACTTCTTTTATTTTATTTTTATCATCATTTTTATCACTTATTTATTCCTTATTTACATTCTCTACATCATCACTAATCTAATGCATTTTATGGTTTTTAAAATGAATGAGTAGAACTAAAGATATATGCAAAACAAAGAACCTGTCTACTGTACTAGGCTGACCTGGTCAACCTAGTGATTTTTCTAATCTTTATACACTATACTGGGTTGACATGGTTGACCCAATATAGTCTGTAGGCCTTGTATTCTATGCTAGGTTGATTGGGTCGACCTAGTACTATTTTTTACCTTATTTACTTTCCAAATTAGCTTTTTGCCTTCCTTGTATGTTTGACTTAATTCTCTATCTATATAACTTAGTTTTTTATCTCTATCTATTATTATTATTATTATTTATAATTATTTTCCTTTTATCCTCAAGCATCATATCCCACATTAGAAAATTCTTGGATAACTTGAATCTATTTAGGCACTATATGAGATTATCTTTGTTTCTTATCCTTTCTTATCTTTTATTCCTCTTTTTAGCTATTAGGGCATCTTATGATGCCCATCCACACATTACTATAGCCTTTGGGGCATCTTGTGATGCCCATCTACATGTCATTTAAGATCTTGAGGCATCTTATGATGCCCATCCCTACATCCACTTACCCTTTGGGGCATCTTGTGATGCCCACTCCTATTCTCCATTACATGCTACCAAACTAATTCAACTCCAAGAAACATTATGAGACATATAGACTTGTTTCTCACATGCTCATCATTTATATAGCCGTTAATGTAGGATAAATTTCCTTATTGTCATATTTTTTATCTACATCTATCTAACTATTTTTTTAGGTTACTTTAGCATGGGTCTCTCCCTCTGCAATGGTTCCCTCTTGTTCACAAACCTTTAGTCCTCCCTTTTTGGTCTTTTGGTTTCTTGATATACCATAGTCTTCATCATCTTATTTTTTAGTCTCTTATTTACTAATTTTGATTTGGTGCCCCTTGGGCTTTTGTTTTGTGATTTGGTTTATAACACCATGGATAGGACTCGATATCCCTCATAAAACCACCATCTTTTACTTATTTTCCTTCCTTTTTTAATGCTTACCAAAGCTATTTTGGCATCCTTTGGATTTTTATTTTATGAGGTGATTTGTACAAAGGCTCCCTCACTTTTACTTTTCTTTTGCTTATTATCACCCTCATGGGTCTTTATTTTATGAGTTACTTTGTAAGACCGTGGATAGGACCTAACCCTCCTCATAAAATTACCATTATTTTATTTTCATGATCCTTATTATTAAACTTTAGCTTTTGCTTCTTTTGCTAGATGGAATCTACACAACAATCTATGTTAGCATGTTTCCCTCCATTTCCCTCTTTTTTATGATAAGGAATCACACTTCACTATCCTTGTATCTCTCTTTTTACCCTTTGTCACATTTTTTTTTAATTTGAATCAATTCAATTTTTTCATGTGTCATTCCTCTTTATTTCCCCTTTCTTTCACCTCCACATTAGATAAAACAAGGTCAAAGTCAAGATAACACTTTTATTTTACCTAGATTTATGAGACTCCTAGACCCCATGCTCTTTGAAGTTTCTCTATCTTAGCATCATTATCCCCTCTCTTGATAAAGAGTTTTTATACCTTGGTTTTTCCTTAATTCTCCCCTCTACCCATTTCATTTCCCCCCTTGATAGCCAAATTGTGGTTCTAAATCTATTTTCCCTCTTCCTTAAATTCCTTCTTCATTTCTTAAAAACATGCTAACACTACTTTATTTTAGTTTTATTTATCTTTAGACACAAAATAACATGTTTGATCAACTTTGGATCATATTCTTCACTTCATTTTCCATTTACTAGACTTAATTTACCTTTATTTTACCATTTATCATGATTTTTCTATCTTGCTATCATGGACACTTGAGTTCACACCTTTTTTCCATTATTGAGTGAGATGTAGATTATTACTACTCACTCATCAATGTTGTTTTCCATTTTATGCACCTTTTTCCATTATTGAGTGAGATGTAGATTGTTGCTTCTCACTCATCAATGTTGTTTTACCATTTTGTTTTTCCTTTTACCATTGATTTGTCTTGATTATCATTCCTTTTTAAACATGTATCCTTAGTTTAAATTTGTGAGTTTGACTTTTCTTACTTAAGGTTTACTTGTTTGAGTTTTTTAGTTTTTAGTAGCATTGAATTTTTGATTACCCAATTTAATCTTGTTTGACTTGGTCATTTTATCTAACATAGCACTTGTCACCCAGCTTGCCAAATTTCCATGTACATCCCATTCACATAACACCAATTATCTTGGCTTGTCTTGCATTTGTTTGTTTTTGCTCCTTAGTTTTGTATTTTTGGGTTTATCAAAAGTAGTCTCTATGCCATACATAATAAAAACTAACAACACAATTGACAATCATCCCATGATAAAAGGTAAGTCAAGGCATGCATTAGTTTTACTTTTTAGATTAGTTATCCTTTCTATCATTCACTTTCAATTATTTTATGCTTTTTAAAATACTACAACTTTTTTTTATCATTATCATTGTGTGTGTCCTTATGTTCTTTCTCAAAGCACCATCCCCTATTACATGTTAGTGACACATGATGAGCTTTGAGTGGGGCATATGTGTATACATAATATTTTTAAATTTTATCAAATACTGACACTTTACATCTTGTAGGAACCCATCATGTCTCAATATTTTTGAGTGCATGCCTTAAGGGGTGCACCAAGAAAGGATAGGGTAGACCTTTGGTGATTCAAAATATTTTTATCCCTTATTGACACATTATTCTCAATCTATTTATCTCCTAAAACTTTTCCCTAAGCTATTTATCCTCCCCTACACATTCCTCTAGTATTTTACTCTTTTTATCCTTCTTCTTGCTTTACACCCTTTTTACCTATTTAGTACACTAGGTTGACCTGGTCGACCTAGTGTATTCTAGGGACACTTTAGCTATTTTGACTTGTTTACATCTTGAATGACCTAGCACAAAATTTAGGCATAATCTTGAGAATGTACTAGGTCAACTTGGTTGACCTAGCACAATTGACATGTTTGAATGATTTTTGGGTGAGATACTCCTATATATAGAAGTCCATTTCTATCATTATAGAGAATATGCAATAAAGAGTTATTATTTTATCATGCTTTTTCACAATTTACTCTTCCACCATTATACATGAGGAGTCTTAGCTCAGCTTTCTTATTTGGTGAATCTAGTCTTGGATGATTTGGCCTAACAAATTGATCCTTATGAACCACAAAACCTCTTGTGAAGCCCCATTGGCCAAGGGAGAGATTGAATCATGATGGATTCACATTTAGGTAAGTATATTCTAACTTTGTTCTCCTCTCTTTTAGTAGATAGAAGTAACATATGTGTTGGCTCAAATAATATTACTCTTTATATTCTATGTATTCAAGTGTTACTCATACTTACTTTATTACAACTTCCTTATACATATTCGATTTATTTGCATCTAACCCCTCACATTGTGATACAAGCTTTGGTGCACACTATATTAGTTTACTTTTATTGTTATTAGAATACTTTACTTTCTTGTTTATTAACATAAGTGAATATCAAATCATAAGAATCTTTTAGGGTTGTTGTGAATTTGTGTTAGACTATAAGCTTTGGAACCCTTACTAGCATGATGCATTGTGACATCTGATACAAGTGATCCCCTAATCAGGTCTAGTGGAATTCAATATTGTTCATGCTCCAGCTTAACAAGTGTATACCCAATCAGAAGTGTAGGTGTAATCTATCTTATCCGATCCAAGATTAATTCATTGTGCATCATACAATTCCAATTACATACATAATCAAAAAATAAATGTTGAATATATATATATATATATATATATATATATATACTACATTATTATAGTAAATCACTGTGGGTATGTTACAAGATAGATGGATGAAACCAATGGCAGATTTCAAAAGATCCACTAGAAAGAGAAACCATTCTTATTTAGTCTTGAAACAGGTTTAATAGATTAAGAACCATCTTAAAGTGGTATAAAGTAGTGAAAATAGACATCATATATTTACTCAAGGTATTTACATGGCTATAATGGCCCTACAATCATGCAATCCATCAATATCTTAAGAAATATGAAAAATTGGATATATTAAAATAAACCAATAAGTTACTAAGCGTTTCAAATAAGTACATAGTATATTATTAAATGATACTTTCTTCACACTACTAAGAGATATCTTTTAACTATTCACTTAGTAACATTCCATCATTTGTATAAGTATATAATAGACCTATTATTACTACCTTTACTTTATCACCATAAGGTTATTTATGGGTTCAAAAGAGGATAAATTACATGAGATCACACTTGGATAAAATAATTATTAACTAAATAGATAAAATATCTCCTCATAACTAATCTAAGATATCAACATGTAGGAAAAAAACTTATAAATATCACTAATTTACTTATACAAATCAATAATCACTACATACAATAATATTTATCACTTCTTCTTCATTAACAATAACACTATCATCACTATACTTTGTGAACAATGTAATAGTAAATAAGATCTAAAACACTCTAGAATTGTAATCATACCATAATGAAAGATTGAGGAAGATGAATCTTATACTCCCCCTCTAAAATAAGGTTAGTTAATTATAATATAATAATTAGGTAGTGCAATAATATAAATTAAAAAACACCTCACAATACACTTGTAAAAACTATAATGTGATAAACAATCATTAAAATAAACTACTTTGTATAATTAATTAT
Organism: Torreya grandis; assembly: GCA_037957365.1. NCBI lineage: Eukaryota > Viridiplantae > Streptophyta > Pinopsida > Cupressales > Taxaceae > Torreya > Torreya grandis. The sequence goes on from JARHVA010003589.1 coordinate 1,649,020, forward strand.
ATATACACAATAAGTATTATAGAAACAATAACCTAAAGTAAATAAATTCCAAAAAATCATTAATCTAAAACTCATGGAAACTTTACCTAAGCTCCAACAACATGATCAATAGTTCAAATTACAATCTCAACTCACTGTGAGCACAAACGAACATAAATATTGTGATGATAAGTTTCAGAACTTCATCATGAATACCAAACACAATCTCTAGATCTCCTAGTGTTGAACCTAGGCTCTGATACCAAAATTTCACACCCAAAATTTCACATCAAGAAAACTTAAACAAAACCCTTAAAAATGCTACCAATTTTTTTTGTGTAACTCTTTCTTCACATAAGTAAATATGCAAACTATAAACCATCCACATACATGAAAATTATGTTTTCATGAATCTTATAATTCATTCACACTAATAAGTCAAACTTAAAGGAACACGATCACAAACAAAGTATGTTTCCTACTACTTGGCTTCTCACCTTCAATCTTAGAATGTGAACTTCATCAAGGTGTTCAACAAACTTACTGTAACAATGCTATGTCGACTATACTAGATTCAATTTTTAGAACTAAAATTAACTTTGATACTCAAGGGTTGTTAATTTTAGTTCATACCAATGATATATGCACTCAATCTTATCCCTAATGGTAAACAATGTAATATGTCAATGATTCATTGACAAGGAGGCACTACAAACTATGACCTCAAGTGTAGATAAACTAATAAATAAAATAGGACACTATTTCAATAAAAGTCTCATATAACCACCATACCACCCATAAATATGTTAATGAAGATTAACCATTCATGTTGAAGTGGAAAATCTCAATCCCAAAGCAAGCTCACCTCTTAGTCTAGTCTTAATGTCATTAAATCACCTTTGAAATAGTGATGGGAAAATTAATTCCATGAGGGGAAAAACATTTTTTGAAGTTATTATACACTATATTATCCAAAAGATACCAATAATAACCTAAAAAATAATCTACAATAATTTAAACGCTAAAATAACTCAGAGTTTCAAATGGATTTTAATGCTAAGAAAATATTTTGCTATGCAAATTCTGAATAAATTGGATTCAAAAATGAGATCACTGAAATAGTAAAGACATTTTAAAGTAATAAAAAAGTTATTATATAAATAAAAAGGTAATAAGAACCACTATAAAATACTGGTTTCTCTTTAGGAATTCTGTAACTATTTTTAGCAACTCCATTTTGAATCAACTTCACAGATTGAAAAAGAAAATGTGTAAAAAATTACCAATTGTCTTTGAAATTAGATCTACCAAAAAATCATCAGAATGGGGTCTAGAAATATTAGTTATGGATTATAATTCACAAAATATAAATCTAGAGCTTACAAGTTTTCATTTCAATAAAACTCAAGTTCAGGTATTAATTTAGAGCCTATCTATAAATTGATTTAGTTGATTTAAAACAAAAAAATTATAATGTAAATTTGCACAAGACATTGTAATAGTGCATGAAATCACCCAACCATCCACTAAATAATCCTACAGGGTGATATAACTATCCATGAGCTTCAAACAATATAATTTAAATCTCAAAAACATTTAAATTATTCTAGCAATAAGACTCTAAAGGGTACCTATAGACCCACCACGATCAACCTACAAAACATGGTTTCCTATAACACTAACACTAAGGGAGAGTCACACTAATCACGTCAAAACACCTAGAATAACCTAAGTCAGGATTTATTAACTTAATCATTAACTTTAACTATAGAGGTCAACCCAAAATGAATTATTTAGCAATTTCACACATTAAGATTAATTCATAAATTTATAATATGAAGGTGAACTAAACTCACTTATATTCCAAATCTATGATTATCAATGTTATCTTGCTTTATAATATTATCAATGATATTTAATAATAAATTGTGTGTTCTCAACACTAATGTTATCATCCAACTATGAGTCAAACACTAGTTTACACCAAGTGACAAAGCATTAAGTTTTATAAACAAATTATCATCAACTTAGATTAAGGAATATCATAGTATATTGATATTATAGAGTATTATAACAACCATTATGGCAATCAAGAATACAAGCTACAACAAGGATATTTTCAATTGTAAGATAATTCAATGTTTAAAATAATTCACAAGAAGTAAATTTTAAAAATGTCCAAATTTGAATAACAACTATATAATCATTTTTAATTCAAAATCACAATCAAACAACATTCAATACATTACAAAAGTCAACATCACAAACATCACATCTCTAAACTAAATCTTTCACTGGTAAGTCTTTTTCTCCTACACTGAGACATAGGCAACAATGGGTCAGCTTATGCTGAGCAAGTAAAAACTTTCTCACAAGAATCTTCTTTCTTTTTTTATATCAGAGTCATAAACAAGATTACAATGAAAATTTAACATTCATTCTATTAATGAAAAAATATATTATTATATATAAACATATTTTTACAAAAACATAATGAGTAGATAGGTAAACATTTACCGATTTCTCTTTATAATCCACTTATATTAACTAATATATTGTTATTCTTAATACCAGTTATATAAACAAATATTGAACTTAAATCTTTACTACCACTGTCATTAAATCATATCAATTTCTATCTGCTATACACATTGCTTATGAAATCTTGATATACCAATCTCATAACTATACTAATAATAAACATTATACAAAATTACTCTCTAAAATATATTTTTACTATTTGATACACCACTCATTATACTTGATGTATTAACCACTTATATTTTGACCACTACACCTTTACATCTATTTATTATTTTACATGCTTCCATTTATTTTCACCCCATACCTATTGATATGCATGTATCACTTATTATATATTAATAGTAAACTTATATTTATTAATTCAATAATAATAAATACAATATTAATACATAGTATTATTTATTATAAATGTCATTCTATGTATATACACCCTACATTATATTCATTTCCCACTTAAAGTCCTCCTCCACCAGGTTAATGTAGCTAACCCGATCTTGCATCAAGGCCTCATCTTTCTACTAGTGAAACATGGCCATACCCTACTTGGAAAAAAATTCCCCCTTTAAAGATCCTCTTCTAAAGAAGAATCCCTAGAGCCCCCCCTAAAGGGGGATCCCTCTGCAAGCTCCCTCCCTATCACTGATCTTTCTCCTCATAACAACTTGCCTCATTTCCCTCCACATGACCTTCCCTTGAAAATGATTTTCATATTTTAAACCTAAACCCATCACCATCATCTCTCCCTCCATCTATGATTAGAAAGGTATGGCCACTATAATAGAGAATCATGAGAAAAACAAAGTAATGTTGCAAAATTTTAACATAAAGGTCTAGCAGGTGGGTTTTGGTTTGGCAAAACTGATCCAGGATTGGAATGAGCTTCACCAAGCAATAGAGGTCATAACCCATGGGTTGGTGTAGTATACCCTACCCCCTCCCATTTCCCTAGTTCTCAAATCCCCTAAAGTCCCCAAATCCCCCTGGGGTCTCTCAGGGGGGTCCCCCCTAAGCATCCCTTCCCCTAGGTGAAAGGCAAGAAATGCTCAAGGATGATTTTCCCTAGCGAACAAGCTGAGGGTCTTGAGAATTAGACCAGAGTCAAAGCCTTGAAAGACAATACCAACTTCCTACCAAAGGAAAATTTTTCTATGGAGGATACCCAGGGGGTCCCCCTAATTAACATGTTTTCTATGTCTACTCTTGTTTTTGCTATTTAGACTTTATCTTGTTGTTCATTCAGTCATGTAAGGCCTAGTTAAAACTCTTTATTTCACTTTTATGGTTTTAGGTCCCTGTAAAACTTGGGTTTACCTTATCTAATAAAAATTATTCATTTATAAGGTGTAAGATAAAAGAGAAAATATAAAATATATATTATACATTACAAATATAAATATAAATTATATATTATAAATATAAATATAAATTATATATTATAAATATAAATATAAACTATACATTATAAATTATAAATTAAACTATATATATAATATATTTGTGTTTTTTTTGAATAAAAACATACCCTAATCACCATGGTCGATGACCGAAGATGAGGCTATATGGCCTAGCCAAGACCATGGTAGCAGGGCCAAAGGGAATGGAGAGGGTCTGTTGGTCTAATCCCTCCTACCTCCTTATTATGGGAGGGGGTAGGGATCGACCCATCCATGCCCCCCTTATCCAAAGAAAACTAGAATTTATTTATTTAATTTTTTTTATAAATATACATTTTTTCTAATATCATTCACCTAAATAAATAAAAGTATAAAAGATACTGTAGTTTATTATATATATATATATATATATATATATATATAATATAATATAAAAATTAATGTTGTTGTAAATATACAACCATATACACACATATATTACACAAAATAAATATGTATGATATATATATATATATATATTATAATATAATATAAAAATTAATGTTGTAAATATACAACCATATACACACATATATTACACAAAATAAATATGTATGATATATATATATATATATATATATATATATATATATATATATATATATATATATATATATAGACACATATTTGTTTGTAAATATTTATAAATATACATATATATTTATTTCAATAAACCTGGTCATAAAGGATAAAGAATATATACAATAAATATATATACTTTATTATTTGATCTCTTTACAAACAACAACCCAAATAGAAGGTTTAAAAAAAATTTAAATTACAAACAACCCAACAAATAATAAAACATCTGATTCAAAAACCTAAAAGTAGATATCATTCTTGTATACCCTATTTGCAAATATGAGAAAAAGAATAGATAAATCTATGAGGGAGAGTTCACTTACCTAAACACACTTGAATCTAGCTCTTCCAACTAATCTCCATTCACATGCTTCCTTCTCCCTTGTTTGGCTCCCCTGGTAACAACACCTATGGAGGCAAAAAAATTTGGAGGAGAAAATGAAGCTTCCAAACCCTAAATTATTTTTGACCTTCCCCCCCCCCACTTTTATTTATTTGTTTATTATTTTTATTTTTAAAACCCTAACTACTCCCACCACATGCTTGGTCACCCACTAATTGGGTCTAGTTATGACCTCACTTGTTTTAGGCTCTACTAAAGCAATTTATTAATATAATAAATAATATTTTGCTAATGAAGCATGTTACTATTAAATATTTAAGCTCTAGCCTATTAGGTAATGTAATACTATTTTATTTCTAAATCATGTTAATAAATGTTTACTTATTTATTTACTTATTATGAACCCAGTAAGATGTTAAATATTTATGGTAACTAGTAGCATGTGTAAAAACCTCACTGGGTTTTATCAGAATAGAGTATTTAAAAATAATAATAATAACACATATTTTAGTTATCCCCACAAGGTTTATAAATAATCTATATATATAATGATGACCAAAATAATGATATAACATATCACAAATAATGCTAAAAAATAATAAAGATTGCATTTATTTCATTAAAGTAATAATGCAATTTTAGCCACAACATTACAACTACTACCATAGATGTATAAATGAATAAATAATATAGTTTCAATAATAAATAATGTCTCAAATAATAATAATACAAAGATAGAAAGATTCATAGAGTAGGAGTCCCCATGACTCAAAATTTTCCATGACTCAAGTATTTATATGTATGTCTCTTCTTTCTTGTTCTCATATTAGTTTATAGAACATTTAAAATGGATAAAAAATGACTACTTCTTCCTCCTAACCCTAAGGAGGGTGATAGCTTCCATCCCTCTAACCAAGTCCATGTTATCACTCCTTTAAGGGGTAAGGTAGATGGTATATGTATGCATGTTCAATTTGAAGCACCTAGGGTTTGTGCTTGTGAATCCTTAAAATATAAAATCATCCTTATGAGAAAGTTAATAGAAGAGTTAAAAAAATTAAATTAATACTTTAGTTAAAATATCACATTATTAGAAAATTAAATTCCATAGCCCAAAATTTAAAACACACTAGTGTCAATCATGTATTTACATCTTTACCTAGCAATGTTGTACCCAATAAGGTTTCACATCTAAATGAAAAGTTACAATAAAATAAATGTAAAATATGTGATTCAAAAAGTTACCAAAATGTTACTAAGAGTCCAAGTGAAATCCTAAGAGAAATGATTCGAGACAAAGTGATAAAATTACCTCTTTCATATCTTATAAGATGATCCAAATACTATTGTGCATATCAAAAAATACACGAGCATCATATAAATTATTATTTTACATTAAATAACAAAATACAAAGTCTTAAATATATTGGTGGTCTTATAATACACAATCACGGAATACATAGAGAAAATACCATTACCATAGGCTCCAAAAATTCCAAATAATACACAATTACCAAAGGAACCAATGATATTCAAACCAATAGAAACTAAACCATGAGATATTCCTTTGTGATTAATACTGAACAACAAAATGGCACAATTCCAAATGATTATGATAATTGTGATATTATTCATAATACCAATATCATAGATGAATTATTGAGAAAAAATCATTTTTATCCACTTGATACCTTACCACATGATCTATATATACCTATAGCACCTGGTACATATCTTTTAAATCCATATCTAGAAAGAACATAACCAAATATAGATAAAGGCAAGGTAAATAATTAAGCTCAAGATTTTCATAAGGTATTAACATATAAGGTGTACAAAAATACACATAATGAAATACTAGAAAAGGCACAACCATAGTATGGGGAAGTTATTTATTCATATGTATCTAATTCAAATGATATATCACAAGTTAAATAATAACTTAAGAAGTTACATCTTTCCTATACTAATGACACATAAAATTGGTATGATCCTAATACTATATATGATTGGTATGATCTCGATGATATTGATTATGCAACATATGAATATGATACACATGATATAGATCCTTGACAAAAACATCTTCTTGTTGAGTACATTAGCTCTTGGTAGTAATTTTATTTGTACATCTTCTTTGAAAAACATTTTCAATATTCTAAAAATACCAAAAAAATTACAAATTCAAAAAACCAAAAATATCTTTAACTTTTACATATTCTATTGGCTACTTAGAATCTATGTTGTTGGTGCCATATTGGTAGATGTCGTATCAATACTTTAGATATACATGTGTTTTGCACATCATTTGAGTGTGATACAAGAATACAAAGATACCCATAGGTTATATGGTTCTATGATCATTTTCCATTATTATTTTTGAGATTATGCACTTACACATACCTTTATTCATGTTTATCTATTTGATAGTGTACTTGGTATGCTATGTATTTGAATTTTTTGATAACACATATATCTAGGGGATAGTATGCTATGTTTTTTTGTGCTTTTTATGCTTTTATTTAATGCACTTCCTTGAGTGTTTTATCTTGTTTATTTATAATTTGAATATGTTACATTGTTTGTGGCCTACATGTCTTTGTTTGATTACTTTGACATTTACATATGTCATTGTTTGTTGTATGGAAATTTTAATATGTTATTCCTTTGTGGAAATTTTACTAAGTGATGTCCCTTATATTTCAAGTCATTTGAACATGCCCATTGTTTGAGGTTTCCTTGGACTATTGTCTTTTGATTTTATTTTTAATTATCTTATATGTGTGCTTAATTACTTGTTGAGCTTGTATTGTTACTATCTAGACATTGGCATGATCTATATCATGCATCTTAGGGCTTGATGTGATCACATTATTCACACCTCAATTATATATCTACCTAGACATGTTTTTATTATATGCTACATGGTTTATAAACACATTATATGATTATATATATATTTTTAAGGTGGCTACCAATTTATACTTTACATAACCTTAAAATTGGGAGGGGGATATTAGTCAGGGCATGTCATACAAACATGGATTTCACATTTTTTATAGTTCAAAAATTTATATATATAGTGGGGAATGTTAAATAAACATGTTCTCCACATTTGTCATAGTTATTAGATTCAAATATACAGTGGGGGCATGTTATGGAAACATGTTCTCCACATTTTTCATAGTTCATAAATTCATATATATAGTGGAGTCATTTTATGAAAATATGTTCTCCACACTTATATCATCTCTTAGTTTCTAATTTTAGTGTGGGAATGTTATAGAAACATGTTATACACACTTACATAGTTGAAAATTAGTTAAATTGCATAGTTATATGATTTAGATACACATTTTTGGTATAATTATACACATGGGTACCATTAGTATACCTAGGTTTCAGCATGAGACATATATAAGGTGCATATGCTATGAAAAAAAACTTAAATCATAAAATAAAATCAGATTTTAGATTTAAAAATACTTCTACAAATTTTAGCTCATTAGGTTGGACTATTACAAACTATTATTGAGCCAATCTACTACAATAGTTAGTTTTATTTTGGTATGGTTGAGGTGATTAAATCAATTAATATTTCTAATTTTATAGGTTGGACTTGATTACATCATCTAACCTCACCATATTTATAGTATGGGTTAACTTGGATCAACTCATGATCACCAGGGTATAAGTATGATTGGGTTGCATGGTTCAACTAACCTCAATTGCCATGGAAAATCACTTTTTTCTCCAAGGTTAGGGGAACTTTTGTAATTTTAACTCTTTATATATATATATATATATATATACACACACACACACATTTACAGATTTACATTTGTCCTAATCTTAGTTTAAATGGTTTATATTAGTATATATTTTCAAATCAAGTTACCAAAAGGCAAGGTAGTTTCATCGATACATATGTGTACTCCTAATCCTTGATATTTATATTTAAATCATTTCAATAATTTTGATTTTAGATTATATGCATTAATTATATACTATAAAATGATATTGGTTACAAGTCAGTCACTAGCAAAGCACTCAAGTTGATCTCATACAAAGGCAAGGTGTGTTATACACACCTATGTATGCATTTATTTTAATTTAAACTAGAAATTTCATTACTAAATTAAATGGAGGGAAAATGTAGAGATTAAATCTAAATTATATAGAATATCAATCTTGTACACTTGGAAATACATATAATGGATGTTACCTTTAGCTTCTAGACCTTCCTACTACCGAAAGGCTCATATACACTATCTCTCTATGCCAAATTACATATCTCTTATTCTAACTAGTATTGTTATGATAACCCAAGCCTTCTATCATTCGCAGAGTGATATAAAAATACTTATCTTATACGTCTTTAAGTTTGGGACTTGTGTATGTTTTCTATCTTCTTAGACATTTATGTTCATGTTAGATTCCTACATCATTATAAATGTCTTATTCCAACGCAAGTGTCTAGTGACTTAAATTCATCAATTTTTCAAATGAAATGTATATCTATAGTCAAAATAAATAATTTAATGTGGTATATTTTATTAAAGGATTAGTATATATTTAAGATCAATCCTAATTCATTTTTAACCTTGTAGAGACCTAACAAATCATAATTCAACTTATCAAAAGCACTTAATTAAGCATTCAAGTGAACAAAGCTTCCCTATTTTCTCCCTTTTTGATAATAGTCATAGAGACATTACATATATAGGTTTAAATTACTAAATGAGAAACCCATGAGTCATATTTTCCAAGTTATAAGCTAGATCAATGTTGTACTTGAATTCCACATATTGCACCCTTGTGCACACATAAGCCAACACATTAGGGGAAAACTAAATTAGTTTGAGGTCCTCTTTGGAATAATGGCTATGTATGTAACACCCATTGATAGAGGTGTATTTGGGATTATCATAACATCATGAGCCCACTAATCCATTTTTTCCAATCACTATGAAGATGAAGAACTAGGGTTTTCCTATTTGATAAAGAGTGATAACTCATGATCTAGATTTGAGTATACCAGAGTGAAGGTGACATAGAACCTAAAATATCCTAGGCAGTAACATAAAAATCTAGTAGGTATTTTGTAATATAATTTTTTTTATATGATAGATATAAGAATAGATGCAACCATCCAAGGTCAATGCAAGTGTCTGAGACTACAAGGTAAAAATTTCAAAAATTTGATAACTAACCCAGAATCTAGATCTAGTTAATTTCTATCATATTCCATGTTAGATCTAAATGGGCATAATTGATTAACTAATCACTCTTATTTTCCATTTATTAAAATATAAATTACTATTTGTACTTATTATTTTTAGCATATCTTAGTATTTAACCTTATAATCTAAGTTTATAAATTAATTGGCCATTATAATCTATTTATCACCCTTGTTCTTATTCATTTTTATCTTATTAACCCTATGCTATATTGACCCAAATCAATTTAGGGTTAAACACTCATGTGAACAAAAGGTGGTTGTATGCACATAATTTAGCATGTGCTAACCTATGCACTTTACACTCTGAGGTCTAGCTGAGGTAGTCCACATAATGGATGGACTAGGGTTTTGGCTAGTTGTTGGGTTGAATAGAATTTAGGATAGGTGGTGGTAATGGGTTATCATAATGGAACCATAAGACCTCAATAGTATCTTGATGCTCATTAAGAGCATTGAGCTATATGGAGATAGATATCCAAATCCCTTTTGTCTCTGATATCACCAGGTAGAGTTCTTGGTCAATGCTAAGCTCAAGGAAATGAGGGAGATTGGTTTCAATGACTCACAAGAGAAGATATACTCTATCAAGTTGATTTTTCTTGATCAATGTCAACTACATTTGAATAATAAGATGAGGCTAGACCTGATGATAAAAATAATGGGATGGATGGGTGAATAATATTAGATAACATTATATTGACATCCTTTTTTATAAGATATGATGATGATGGGTGGATTGGGGATGCATTCTTGTTATTATAAAGTGGCTAAGGACTCTATAATGAGGTGGGAAATTAGAGTGGATCATCATAATTCACATATAAATTCAATACTAATGTTATACAATGTGACAATGGTGAGACTAGGTGATATAACTCTAGGGAATAGACCGTGTCAGATAAGACTTGATATCTTGGAAAGGGTCATCCAATAGAGACGAGGCAAAAGCTATGAGCTTATTTAGTTAATGGCTTGTGATGTATGATTATTGGAATGTTTAAGAAATGATTTGATATGTAATTCTAGCATGAATGGGAAATATAATGTAGGATATGGTTGACTACATGGATGTGCAATGATTTTTATGTGATGTGGTTGCTTGCATAGATGACAAGGCTTTTGACATTGATTTTATTTAGTTTTGACTATTTTTAAGTTTTTCTAGGCTTTTAAAAAATGAATCCTTATTAAAAATGAGGTGATAAAAGTAAAGAATAGAAAAATTGAAAACAACTTAAAGAAAAAATCTATTTTAAAATACTTTCAATGTTTAATACACATGTAATGAAAGAGGGAAGAAACCTATACTATCATGCAAGATGCTGATTTTTCCTAGATCTATTTGTATGTGAACTAAATGAAATATTTTTATTTGTTTTTGATTGGTTTATGTGACATGGAATAAATACATGAATTAAATATATTGTGCAAAATTAATATGAGAAGATATATAATCTAGAATAACAAAAATGAAACACTTTATTTGAACTTCCCTTGTAAGCAAACTAGGTTAGCTTTTTAGCCTTTCTAACTTGATACAAATAATATTTTTATAATGAATTAGTAGGATGAAAACAAAATATATAAGTTATTATTTTTATTTTTTGAAAGAGAGAAATTAAAATGCTTTTAACTCTTTAAAATGAATAAAATCAACAATCTACAACCTTTATAAATTCACCTCCAATTTCCTATGTTTTTATGTTTACCCAAGTGATTGTTTTAAGTACAAGAAGTTTGTCTAGATCTTGAATGAAAAAAGATATCTTGGATGGAGATGAATTTAATATTTACTAAGATCTCTTTTTGGAATTATTGACAAGAGGTGCTGTTAACTTGAAAATAAATTGATGTATTGAATGCAAGCATAAATCAAAACTAATTATGTTTTTGGTAACAAAGACAAATGAAAGAGGTAGATCTATTTCAATATCAAATTTGAATATTTTATATTTTGAATGGGAAATTAATTAAAAAAATAAAAATATACACTAAATCTAATCTAACAAAGAATAAATACTGGAAATTAAAATAACTCTAACCTAATTCTAAAACAAATCGAATGAAGTGCAAGTAGTGTGTTGATAGGAGAATCCTCAACATGCTAGCTCTGTATGCTCTTGCTTAAATTCAAGAAAAACTCTAGATTAAGGATGCAAAAAATTTGGAATAATATATAAAAGAGAGAAAATATAATCCATAAAAAGAAGAGTAGCTAAATTAAAGCTGGCTAATGTATTGGCTTGCAAGGTCTGTGTTGCTCTCACCAATGACACTTATTCATTTACAACTGTGTAGTCAAATAAAAATTACTAGGGGTTAAATATTTTGGAAATTATAGTAGGGTTATGGTTGAAAAATATTCATGATAAAAATGTTTTTTGGTAAATTTTGGATCTAAAATTAAGACAAAATAAACTTTCTTATAGGAAAAGAATGGAGTTTGCATGACAGAGTTCAACTAAGTGTGACAATAAGTTCAAATTGAGATGAATTAAAGAAGGATAAAATTAGAAGAGTGAGTGATATATTCATGATTGGAAGTGAAAAAAAGTGTTAGGAATAATAAATGAAAATATAATTATGAAAAATGCATGAAAATGAGAGCTACAAGAACTAATTTTAGAAGGCATTTCCACTGTGATGGAACCACCACCTTATGTAAAGGGTAGTTTCAGAACCACCACTTGTGTTGAAAAAACTACCCTATGATAAAATGAAACCACCCCTAATTTAATGCACAAATTCCCTTTTATGGTGAAACCACCTCTTATTTTACATAATTGTTATGATGGTCATGGCAATTAAGGGGAAGTTTCACAACTAACAAGGGTGGTTCTATCATCTTGGGCAATAATTCTGACACTCATGGTCATTTATTTTTTAATAATGAATAAATGATGAGGAAGGTCATGATAAAGGGGATTTAAAGGGGTAAAAATAGGAATGTGGAAACATAGAGGGGGATTAGAGCTAGAGAGTTCTCTGTGGAGCATAAAATAAGAGGTCATTGCATCATCATCATATTTATATCAAAAATGTTACACTGTATGATTTTTAAGTGCATAAATGTTGAACCTCAGGAGGATGTCTTATCATTAATTGGTAAGGTGTAGTCCCAAGCAAGTAATACTAAAAGGAAATGGGAGTTTAGAGATACTTACCTTACTTACCTATACAAAGGAATAAAGCCTATGAAGACCTTGTATAACCTATAGATAGAAAAAGATATTTAAGTGTGGATTTTAAAGAAGAATGAAAGTAGATTATATAATTACAAAAAGGAGAAAATATGTACCATATGTGTAGGGATAATCATATTTACTAGATCATCTTATTAGAGGATTAAACTTGGTGCAGAGTTATGTGTACCTATAAAACCATAAAAATGTGATACAAAAGAGAGAAATGTCATTAAAGTGATAGTGATAAAAAAATGATTTATAATGTCTAGAAAAATAATACATAAGTAATAATAAATGAAAAAATGAGATATTATGCCAAAAAAGGAAAATTTTAAAATACAACGACTAGTTTGGGGCCCAATATATTTAAAAACTTGCTGAAAACAATTCATTTATGTCATTTGCATTGGAGGCAATTTTTGAGCTCTAGTTTGACAATGACCATTATGAGCACAAAAGCAGTCATTGGAGAGAGATGAAGTGAGGATGGTGAATGCATCAATGGTAGGTTCAACCAAGTAGAATTAGGTAAATTTTTTCTAACTTTTCATTTTTACCCCAATTTTATAAATTTATTTGAAATTGAGATAAAATCTAGTCAATTTTTTTATTTTGCTTTGTGATCACCATGGGCAGGGTAGATTAGAATTTTTATACTTTATTTAGGATTTATATGGTTTTTGATGGATTTTGGGAACCCATGGGTGGTTGGTGGAAATGTTTCTTGGGTTATGAAACTGCCCCTATTATAGGTGGTAGTTACATAAATGTCGCATGGTGGTTATAGTGATATCACCATTGGGTGGTTACGAAACTACCCAAGGTCGTTACATTTACACTTTAAAGTGGTTTAAAAATCAATTAGGGTGGTTTCAAAATTTCTTCCTATAAATAGGGGTAGTTTCAAAAGTGTAGAAGAAAGTTATGTTTTTTGACTTAATTGGATTGTGAGATAGATTTTCTTGACTAACTGACTGACACAGGGTCTCTTTATTTCTTGCATGGGGCCTATATATAATGGATAATAAAATGAGATTATGAGTGAGTCCTTTGAGTCTTATCTCTTTTGATGGTTGATGAGTTAGCTTAGGTTGATCATGTAGGGATTTATTATATTGTGTGGGTGGGGATCACCCCTTTTTATAACCAGTTACTATGTGACCTATTCACATGTTTAGACCCTAATTGAAACACCTTAATGTTTCATCAAGCCCAAAGAAAATGGATGATCAATCTCATATATGTATACCAGTTCATTGGTCTTCTTATGATTAGGTGTTTATTTTTTATGATGATAGTTAGTGTGAGGCCTATAGTTGAATGAAGCATTTTGGAGATGTCGATACACCTGATGTGTGTGCAATGTGTGGAATGAGGATTTCTTAGGTGGAAATATCAGTGATCCCCACCTCAAAGAAGGCCGTCATTGGTATCCATTCCTCCTAGTTAATGGGGGATAAGGGTATTGCTAGGCTTTTATATAGCTAGTTATTGAGCATTCACCGTATGGAAGAGAGAAGATCACACTATGATTGGATCTAGAAGTTATTGTCATAGACCTATATCAAGTGGCTCACCTAGGAGATATATCTATTAACCACCTGACTATCATTATGGGTTGGCTTTATGAGATGATGATTCCTTATTGGAAAGGAGTATTGATCAAGGTACTAAGAGATATTAGGACCACTTGATGGGTAGATGTGGCACATTTTTATGATTTTCCTAAGACTATGGGGTATTTAATAGTGGATAATTTTATTTACCTACCTTACCAATACATGTATGGGTAATGGGATAATGAGGGAGTCTACCTTGTGGTAGCCATGTGAGTTACATAGGTTTGAGATAGACTATTTTAGGTTGAGGTGCATCTTATAGATCAAATTCCCTAGTAGTTTGGTATGACCTATGTAGGTAAAATCCCCATCCATAGATTTATGTATAGGGGGATCATGAGGTGAGAGATATGAGGATAAGGTGAATTACAAGGCATCCAATGGTGAAGGGAGTACCCATAACTTGAACAATTTCATAGGTAGTTGGAAGAGGATGAGTATAGGATGGAGTAGGTCAACAATAATAGATGGGTCCACCACCACCACCACCACCACCACCACCACCACCACCACTCTAAGATCCTACATAGTATTAGTAGTTAGGAGGTGGATATGGTGAGGGCAAGGTCCCAATTCGTGATAAACTAGAGGAGGATTTGGACATTGATGAGGAGGAGGCTGTGGATGGTGAATTTGATCATGAGTAAGAGGGAAATCTAGGTAACTTATTAATTTTGTTCATTTATGATTATAACTCATGTTTTGATTTTCTCTTAGTTGTTTAGCTAATTTTATATATGTTGTATCTTTTTCATGCCAGTTGGATCTAATACAACTAATGTATCTTGTGATTGTAGATACTATGGGTGCATGGAGGAGGATGAGTAGGGATACCTTGATCAATATATTCCAGTTGAGCATTGGTCAGACACAAGATAAACTACTAGTAGATCTTGGGCTTCCTACATGGATTGGGCATACACTAATGTATTTTTCATAGCATACCATACCTTGGATATGATGGTGTTATTGAGGATAAAAAACAATACCCTTTTGTCTAGGGAGAGGAGATCAAAGGCCTTGGTGGACACCATGGTGAGGGGAGGATGTGGTGGATCCTCTAGTCATAATGTAACACCCAAAATTTCACCTCAAGAAAACTCAAACAAAACCCTTAAAAAGGCTACAATTTTTTTTTGTGTGTAACTCTTTCTTTATATAAGTGAACATGCCAATTATAACCCATACACATATATACACACACTATTTTTTCATAGATCTTATAAATCATGCACACTAAGAAGGCAAACTAAAAGGAATGTACTAAAAAATAAAGAACATTGCCTATTACCTGGCTACTTAACTTCAATATTAGAATGCAAACTTCATCAAGGTGTTTGACAAACTCGCTATAAAAAAGCTGTGTTGACTACACTATATTTGATTTTTAATACTACACTTGACTTTGATACTCAAGGGTTGCCAAGTCTAGTTCATACTAATAAAATCTGCACTCAAGCTCATCCCCAATGGTAAGAAGTGTAATACATTAATGATTCGTTAACAAGGAGGCACTTAAAACTATAACCTCAAGTGAAAAAAAACTAAGAGAGCAACCAAGATACTACTTCACGAAAACTCTCAATTAACTACCATACAACCCATGCATATAATGATCGAGATTAAAAATTCATGTTGAAGTGAAAAATCTCAATCTTGAAGCAAAGATGCTTGGCTAGCTCACTTCTTAGTCTAGTATCAATTTCATTAAATTACCTATGAAATGGTGATGGGAAAAGTAATTCCATGAGGGGAAAATCATTTCTCAAAGTTATTATACATTGTATTAGCTACTAGATACCATGAATAACCTACAAAAATAACTTATAAAAATTTAAATGCTAAAATAACTCAACATTCCAGATGGATTTTAACACTGAAAAATTGTTCTCCTAAGAAAATTCTAAATAAACTGGTTTTGGAAACGAGATCATTAAAAATAGTAAAGAAATATGAAAGTAATAAAACAAAGTTCCTATATAAATTAAAAATGTAAGATGAACCACTATCAATCACTGATTTATCTTTAGGACTCCTCTAACTATTTTTAGCAACTCCATTTTTAATTGACTTCATAGTTCAAAAAGGAAAATAGGTGCAAAAAATTGCCAATTGCTTTAGAAATTAGATTCACCTATTAGCAGAGGTTCTTGGTTTCCCAAAACTTGATAATTATGAGGAAAACTATGGGAGAGGTAATGGGTCCCTATATTTTAGAAATATATATTCCTAAAGACATACTATAGAAATACAAAAGACCTACATTTTTAGTCTAGTATGATTCTCATTTGAAGTTCATCAAGATAACAATATAGATTCAACATTCATTACACAATATGAAATATTCAATTACTCAAGAAACCTTAGATATATAGAAACATTATCATATATAATACATCAAGTCTATAATGAGGTTAAAACACACATTAAATTTTAACACCATAGAAAATTATCATCACTAAACTAGGATCAACCTATTACACTGTGTTTTACAAGAGGCTTCTATTTTATAGATCTAGTACCTAGTTTTTCAATCTATAACCTCTCTCAACTCTTCATAGCTTACATATATACATAATTCACTATCTCTATCTTAAGCACATGGTTACAATAGACTGTGTTTGGAATATTCAATAACTATAAACCCATTATAGGCTTCCCAAGTTAGAGAAACCCAAATCCATGCAGTCCATTCAAAAGAGAATATGATTGATGAGTAATCATCTTATGTATGCTAACTTGGTATACTACTAACATGTCCTTATGTTGTGATGGCATCCTATGTGCATAATTTATTTCTAACACTTTCTTGGAATTAATTAGTTGTTTCATCCCAAGACAACATAGAAGAAACACAACTAGAAAGTAGCAAAATTCAAAATCATAGAATCCTCAATAAAAGATTGCAAGATAACCTACTACCCTTTTGGGTTTTAAGTATGCTAATGAGACCAATTAGACACCCTTTTGGGTTTTCAACCAATCATAACTCTACAAAGTAAAAAAATAAAGGAAACAAAAGGTGATAACAAAAAATTGAACCTATGGTACACCTCAGACTAGGTAGGAAGTGGTAGAGAAATAGTGGAAGACTAGGTCATTAAAGATTCAATCATCTTCCTCTACCAAAGAAGCACCAGGAGATGATTGGGAGGAACAAAAAAATGATCATTGATAATAAAAGAAATATAAAAATCCAACATAGCCAAGTCCCACTTGTATGTTTTCCATTCTAATAAAGCTTCTTGGAATACCCAAACCAATGCACGTAGGGGAGCCTGAGCATAAAATAAATTATAAAAATTAGCATCATAACATGAAGTACTATTAACCTTCATAGATGAAACCTTTGCATCAATATCACCAAAAAGTAGGGTAAGGTGGTCTATAGATATATGCACTTGAATAGTAACAAAGGCATTATGCTTAACCTAAGCTTGCCACCTTACAAGCTAATATGTAACTGTATCCTATACACTAATCAAGGAATTTAATGTATCATCCATGGATTATGGAGTAGCTTTCAAGTTCAAAAATTTGGTGGAGGATATTTAAATAAAAACAAAATTAGGCTGAAGACTAGTCCAAATGCCTTGGATTTATTGGTGCTAATCCAATAGGTTGTGAGTAATTTTCCTAGCTTACTATGTATTAACATTGAGTTACATTTGAGACTTGAGAAGAAACTTGCATAATTATAACATCTCATATTTGATTGTTGGGTCTTACTAAGTGTATTGGGTATGTATTTTATTATACTACCAATCTTGGACAAGTTGATTGAGAAACAAGGGAAGTCAATCTGCACAGGACTGGCTAAGATCAATAGTGACTTGCTAAACAAGGTTTGGACAAGAAGTCTATATATCATAACATGTATGCTATAGGGATTTTTGTAACCCAATATTATCTAATTATAACTATGAAACCTTCTAGTCTAAATACTAAGCCTTTTATGATAAAGATTCTTGAAATCTAGCCATACCTTCAATTTATTTACTTAACAAAAGTTGAGTAACATCTAGGGAAAGATATGATAAGACCAGTGTGATAGCTAGAGAAGTAGTCGAAATAGTAGCTAGTGCTCATTGAAGAGGAGTAAGTGGTAATAAAAACATCATCCAAAAATCTTGTGGTAAAGGCAAATCCAGTATGGAAATCAAATACAAGATTGTCAAAGTAGGTGGTGGTAGAATAACCAACTATGTTTCTCTTTGTGTCAAAGGATCTGAGGACATTTTACATGAAGCAACATCTCCTGTGGTGGAAGGTTGAGTCCCAATAGTGGCCAATGGTGGTTGATCTACAGATGAAGCTAAAGGTTGAGAATCTTGTAACATGGATGAGTAGCGGTAGTAACACTAATGACTTTGGCATGCTTATATGTAAATATAATATCTTCCAACTATGGTCATTAAGATTCTTTCTCTATCTCAGTGCTGTACTACCATGTTGTTTTAGTGGTAGCTTTTTGATGTTGTTCCTTAGCCATAGCTTGTTGGTTGGTAGTGATGGAAGCTTACATTACTATTTCTACCTCCTAAGTGTTGTAAGTGGCTAGAGATAGAGCCCATGCCTATGTTTCCTACATCTTCTATGTAGCTTTAGCCTTAGCCCTTTTCTTGTCCTCTTAATGACATCAATGTGTACTAGATCTATCAGCTTCTTTACATGCAACTTTATTTTCTTCCTTAGTTAGAGACTTAAGTGTAAATTTATCAATATCTATAAGTGGTTCATCAGATTATGAGAGTGAGGAGGATCACACAACCATCTAAATATATGAGTGAGAAACTAAGACTTTGCTCAAATGACCCAGGGAAACATCCTATACAACCACTTATGGAATTTTGTCTTGATCCATGCACTAGTCAAAGTTAAAGGTTGGAAAGTAGCTATAGTATAACTAGGGGCATCTATTTTAATGATGTCCAAATCATATATATCTTTCTTCTCCATATGAAACTTACACATGGACCACTTGTGTCAAAGGGTAGACTCTGGTGAAATTTTAAGTAGTATATCCAGAGGCTATGGCAAAGGTGCACCTCTAAAGAAAATACCATGTGCAAGATCCATCTAAGCCTATCAAATCTATGTTGCTTTACCTAAGGGGTCCACCATAATGGATGGTGGACAAGGCAAAAGGGAAATACATAAATCTAGTGGTAACTTGTTGTGGATCTACATGGTACACATAGCCTTCCAAAAGAAAAAATACTTTTTGTTCTCATCCTCATACAAATCACCCACCATGTCTTCCAACATTAGGTGGTATGAATCTATTGCATCAGTTTGTAGCTCATGACAATCACACTAAGACATGATATTTAGGACACAAGGATCATCATACCAAGAAACTTGTATCCTAGTTTTACATCATGGTGATGATGGTGGGCTACATTCAGGTGGTTGTTTACCCTTTTTACATTATGGGATCTCTACTAGTATAATAAATGAAATTAGAACTACTGCTTCAAGAGGAACAACCTAAAGAGGAGTAGCCCATTATGTAGCCTAAGATTTCTACAATGCCACCTCCCACTATGTAGTAGACATGTCTAAGAAGAACCCTAATGAAGTGGTTATCCTTAGTGGGAGCTCATGGATCCAAATAGATACACCCTTTAGAAGTTATTGGAACATAGCATATTGGCCCAAAAATTTCATGACATTAGGTGGAATTTGAGGATACATAGCTACCATATAAATGAGCTCTTTATCCTAATTGTTGAATAAAGGTACTTGATCTTGATATCAATTTGTGGAAGAAATAACCAAATTGGAAAATTACTCATCAGGCCAATAGTTGGTGTTTGGGTGGACTTGTGCTACTAGTGATTTCCATTGGGTGAATATGAGAAGAAATACCAATTATTGGTATTGGAAGGTGTGCTTCACTATGCCCAAGACCTTGGTAATGTTCTACTCTAATTCTACTAGAAAGAATTTAGGATAATTGAATTCTTCCCCACCATAGATCATTTGATGTGGGATATCCACCACACCCTTTGTAGCCTCATTCATGGCCTTGGTAGTCTTCTAGAATTATTGAGAAATACATTTTGGTAATAAATGCATCGATTAATTAGGGAAATATGCCAACAAAATACCATGGTTCCCTCTGATTGTATATCTTTGATTTTGATAGAGTGGCACTTTATTCTTGTAATCCATGAGGGATTCACTTTGGGTAGGCATTCCAACTATGCAAGACATTTATTTAGTGTATGGATACATCATTACATCATGCAATAACTAAATACAATGCTGGTTGTATCATACCAATAATAACTACACTATGCTTGGCTAATCCCTAAAAGTGGGTAACCACATTAGGCACTTGACATCTGCTCCAACCAAATGAGGTACCAATCTATTTTTCACAAATAGTCTATTTCATGCATGCTATGCCATGGCACTACCATGAGGATTAGAAAACTTTGTCTACTGAAGTGAGACCCCTATCCCCAAATCCTCCTTCAAAGCAATGAGTTTATTTTTAAAATTATGCTCAAACTCTATGGTACTAAGAGGAGCAACCATGACTACTTACTAAGAAAAATTTTAAGGTCACAAAGATTATAAATCAAACATGAAACACAAATTGTAGAACTCAATTTAGCAAATGTGAGTGGTCTATAATGCCATGAATTTAATGATTTATACACTTTTGGTTCACTTGGCCCTTTGAGATTTCACATTTAATATTTAGGATCCTAAAATCCCTCACTTATGTGAGTTAGCTTAAAATTTGAATTGAATTTGTACCCCTATTATTTCATGCATGATGCAAAATTTAGCTTAATAGATGTGACATTTAATGTGGTTGATGTGGCACCAATCTGGCTACTGAATAATGTCTAATGGGACATGCTACCATCTTTTCATTATTCATTCCTGTTAGATTGTTGATCTTGATTATGACATAAAATTATAACAATGACATTATAATTAATTCCCTGTATGCTTTGGCTATAACTCCTTTTTAGAAACCATTATTCATAATCATGACCCAAGATTTCTTTAGGTATGATTCCCAAACTTAATAAATAACCCACACCTATCTTTCTTTGAGAACATCACTTGGAATATTATCCACCTACAGTGATTAGATAACAAACATGTGCTAGTCCAGTTGTACCATGCCTATCTTGTATCTTTACCAATTGTCATTGATCTTATGCTCTACTAACAATAACTTACTAGAAAACACAACACCAAAAAAATGCAAACCAAACTTCAAAGAATTTTCAACAATGTAACTTTCCTAAACTAAGAGGGGTGTGTAAAACTACACTTTCTTTCTATAGATTTGAGCCTAACAATAGTAGACTTTGAGTCTACATTCGTTAACCTTTCCTAGTAAAATATTACCTTCTAGGTCCCACTAGGCTATAGTCCCACTCTACAAAAGCTCATGAACTACATATGGACTTTTCCATTGAATGGTGAGTTTACTAGGAAACACATGAAACCTAATATCATATAGCCAAACCTATTGCTCACAATGAAATTATTTCATGTAGAGATTCTTGTCATGCCATGCCTTTTGGCTTCTTTTGTTAACTTCCTATGCCCATACAAATATGTACCTATCTTTTTCCATGTGATTGAGGTCTAAAAATAGATTTGTAAGTGATTCTGCATCACTGAGATGCATTACATTAGCAAATCATAAGATAGGCATGACATATTCCATTAGCATAATAACTTCCATCCCATAGACCAACTAGAATGGATTAAATCTTGGTGCATGCTTAAAATGAGTATGGTAAGCCCAGAGTACCATAAGAAGTTAATCCTCTCGATCATCTTTCTTAACATCAAAAATCTTTATTAGTAGCTTACCAATCACTTTGTTTGTAGCCTGTGCTTGGCCATTCACTTATAGATGATACATCATGTTTTTATGATGGGAAATCATAAATTATTTGATTAGTATCTTGATGGTTTTATTTAAAAAATTTGTACCTCAATCACTTACCAATTATAGTGGCACCCAAATTGAGTAATGATGTTCTCATACAAAACATTAGTAGTGTCTTTAGATCCATAGCTTGGTGTAGCAATAACCTTAACCTATTTGGTAAAATAATCTATCATAGTGTTTATGTATCTAGCATTACTATGTTTACTTGATGGATTAATAGGGACAACAAAATCAATTACCCACTACTCAAATGATTGCTATGCTAACATGGGATGAAGAGGCATCTCATCCCTCTAAGTGGGTTTACCCATACATTGGCAAACATCACATTATTGTGCAACCCTTTGTGCATCCTCAAAAAGGTGTGGCCACCAAATACCACTTTGTAGTATTTTCCTTGCGGTATCTTCCCCCATAAAATGTCCCCTTATAATGCCTTGATGTTCCTCTTCTAGGACTTGTGGCCATTTATGCTCTAGTGCTACTCATCGTAGAACCTCATCCTTCCCCATATGATAGAGAAATCCATTTATAATACTAAAGGGAAGTGCCTTGGTCAAGAGCTACTTATTTTCTCTTTTGGTATGGTGTGTGGGTAATGTCCCCTACTTCAAAAAGTGTGTAATTTATGCTAATTATTTGGAAATCATAGAAACTTTAAATACATGGGCATCAAGAGACTCATTAGGGATATCTTCTAGGTCCTCACTATTATGCAATTTTTTGAGATGGTTAGGACCAATATTCTCCCATCATGTATTAACATTTATATGAAATTAAAATTCTTGGAAAAACATTAACCAAAGAGATATCCATCTACCCAACATTGGCTTGTTTACCAAATATCATAGAGCTTGATGATCTGTAAATAATTAAAATGGCATAACCAAAAAATAATGTATAAATTTTTGTAGAGCCAATACAATCACTAGAGCTTTCCTCTAAATTATGGTAAAATTCTTTTTAGTTGTAGATAGTTTTCAACTTGTAAAATGGATTGGATGGTCCAATCCTCCTTCATCAGGATGCATAAGCACTATGCCAACTATGGTACTTGATCCATCAAAATGCACATGGAAAGGTTGACCCTAATCAAGAAAAATAAGGATCAATATAGTAACCAACTAGTATTTGAGATCCATAAAATCTATTTAGCACTATTCTATTCATATAAAGGGAATGCCTTTACACAATAATTTCTCCAATGGGGTTGAGATAACTACATATCCTTTTATGAATTTTTGGTAATACCCATGTGTCCTAAAAAGGATCACACTTCTATGGAGGAATTTGGCAGTGACATACTCAATATCACTATAATATTTTCTTGATTTACCAAAATTCCCTTGCTACACACTACATGGCCTAATAAAACACTAAACAATGTGAAAAACAAACATTTTTTTAAATTTAAACAAAATTTTGAGTGCTCTACATCTTTCCAACATTAGTCTTAATTTTTATAAGTGTTTTTTAAATAATGATAAAACTACCCAATCATCTAAATATACCTCCAAAAAATCATGGATGAATTCCTTGAACATAGTTACTATGGCCCTAGAGAAAACCACAGGTTCATTCTTTAGACCAAATAGCATTACCTTATATGTGAATGACCCCCATTCTAGTAAAAAATGTCATCTTAGTTATATCCTCACCTATGATGGGTATCTGATGATACCCACTGAGTCCATCAATGAAGGAATACACCTCATGCCTAGCTACAATTCTAACACTTCATCAGTAAACAATATTGGAAAGGAGTCATTAACACAAGCATCATTTAGAATGCAATAGTCTCTACAGATATGAATCTCACCTATTTTATTTGGTTGCATGACCATAGGACTCACCCAGTCCACTTTTTCCATAGAAAATATTATTCTTGTATCTTACATACAATTCAATTCAACTTTGAATTTCATCTTCATATTAGGATTGAGATGATAAGGCCTATTATTGATGGTGTGTGTGCCTTAAGTTATATATGCATTTCACTTAATAAGGGTCCATCCCTTTGAATTATGGAAAATAATTAGGTCACACATCTATGTAATCCCACAGAAGATGCAATACTTCCAAAATGTTCTTCTATTCCCAATAATCACCAACATATGCCAAATTTGGTGTGTCTTCCAACCTGATGTTCATAATTTATTCCTTTAGAGGTTTTTGATACACTTTATGCTCATATTATAGAATGGAATATTGAATGTCTCACTCACCCTCTTACTTTAGAAATTATATCTATCACATTAAGTCTTCTTTAGCTTCTTCATCCATGAGTTTAGGTAATATTTCATAGTCTGGTTTAGGCTCAAAAAACTCAATGAGTTATAAAGAATCTTCACTAACTAAATCAAATTCATCAATAGAATCCTCTTGAATATGATGGTAAGGCTAAATTTTGATCTTTTCTATACCTCTATGCTAAGTCTCTATAGTCACAATGTCAATAAGGTTTTGGGCATTTTATTTACTATGTTTGACTTCCATGGTGAAAACATTGATAAGTTCATGAGCCTCCATCTCCTCTAGCTTTGAATCATGGTCATTCTAAAAATATTCCACTCATCCATGGCATAATAATATTTTCATGTTTTTTATTTTATTGTGAATGAGAAAAATCTTACTTTCAAATATGAAAGTTTGAATAAAGTCATTCTATAATTAAATCTAGTGTTGTGTCTCTCTACAACATTCTTAGTGAATGTACCAAGTAATAAGAAAAACCCCTATTGTGTAAATAAATCAATGCGGCCAATACTTTGAGTTGATCTCTTCAGCCAACCATACTTTAATGCACTATTGAATATGGTTCTGGGGACATTCCCCTTCCTAAAATAAGGGCAATTCTTTTCACACTTCTATAGGCAATTGAAACCATGTGATGAGTAATTCACACACTTATACCCATGCCTTACTACTACTACAATGTACTACCCACCGGTTAGCTGTAACTCTTTTTAATGCATAATTGATGCCACTTATGCTTTGGCTATCCTTAGGTATATATATTTAGAAACACACTATAAAGTCACCAATATCTTCAGTGGTGAAGTAGTGAGAGATTTGATGACCAGTCACATAAACCATGCATAAGGGTTTAAGCTCATGATAATTTTTAGCCCAATTTAGCATGTAAGTATATAAATCACCACTATCAAAAGAAACTCATTCCCATGGAAGAATACATTTGGAATTAGGGTCAATGCAGTTATGATCCATAGAACCAACTTGATATAACAACTCCATATCAGACTATGTAGGTGAGTGTATAGATAGAGATTAGACTTCATCTTCTTCATCTAGAGAAATACTCAAAGGTTTGAAAGAACAATTACCCCATAATTTTGTGGTTTCTAGCTCTACTGAAGGAGAGTTGTACTAGTTCATTATCATGTTACATTATATATTAGGTATACTCTATCACAATTCACATCTAGATGTTCCCTCTCACTACATAAGGAGAATTAGGTTCCCTAGGAATTATGTATGACTTGGAGTCTCTATTAAGAGGGATGATGATTATATGATCACCCTGGTATGATTTTATTTGATTCATTATTATGTTGATGGTCATCTTACCATCATAGCCCCCCTTTTTCCCCAATAAATATGGGTAGCGAGTTTCATCTATCTTCATATCTATTACTTTGAAGTCACCATGTAGAGTTAACTCTATGATTTTAATCTCCACATCTTATAGACATCCTATAGGCTCTACCCTACCATAGTCTACCAAACTAAGTGTTATGGGAATATATCTCAAAGAAGGTCTGCGATCACCTCTTAGGTATATCATGGGATCATATTCACTGTGATCCCAAAATCAAACACAATATTCAATATCTTGTACCTTGATAACTCTATATCTACCCTAGAGTTGACATCCTATGGTTTATTAGTCTTGACAAACCAAATGATCTTCTCAAGCCTTTCCTTTCCCTTCTACATGTATTTGATAAAATTGTGCAATATATTAGTAATATTCTATGATATATCTTTATTTCATAAAGTATTAAGAAATTTCATCAAGTCTATCAATGTTGTTACAACCCCCTCTTATTTTAGATTCACACAATCTACCCATACATCTATGTAGCAAATGCAGATTCATCTATTGCAACTAAACCTTTCTATTGAATACTCTATATAATTTGCACAACTTCTTTCATGAGTCCCTTATCTTTTACTAATTTTGGATAGGTGTCCATTTTAGCTTTATATATGCCAAAATATATTCACATCTCTAAAAGAGGTTGTATTTACTATGTGTACTATGTCCTTGTAACTTCTTACATAAATGCATTATGGTTAGGCTTAGAACCAACTTGATTTACATTATACACTTCTTGGTCTCTACATTGTGCTTCTAAAATAGGATCATTATGATTATCATGTTGTTCAAATACTTGATAGTAAGCACAATAGGCTTGCTATTATGGATTTATAGTGTAGTTATACTACATGTGATTGAGTTCCTTACACAAATAACATCTAATAGGGTCTCTAAGATCATTTACACATCCTTGTTTCACACCTCCATGGTATCCACTTCTAGATCAACCTCTATTCCCTTGGTATCCCCAGCCATCTACCTACTGTGGCCCAAAGTTTGTTGTAGTCTATGGCATATTCCACCCCTGCTAGTACTATTGGATGTTGTAACCAACATATTGGGGTTGATTTATATGTGGTACCTAGCTGACCTATTGTGCCTAGGGAAGCATAAGATCCTAGGTAGACTGGTAAACATATTGTAGTGGTTATGCAACTTGAACTCCACCAGCTAATCCTTGTAGTTGAAATGGCTGTGCATTCTATGCCCATGACAACCTAGTCTATACTACACTAGTGAGAGGGGTTTCCACTCTTGAAATGGTTTATGATATCACTAGCACTTGTTGCATAAATATTATGAAGACCTTCTTAATAATATCTTCCTTTAACTCTTATAGAGCCCTACAATCCTTATCTTCATGATTAGTAGATTTATAGAATTTATAGTACATACTTATTGTAACATGTGATAATGATTTTTTGATTGTCCCAATATGTGGTAGATGTTGTAAAAATTTGTATATACTTTTGGGCATTCATTCCTATGGTGGCTTTCTTTATTGCACTCAATATGCCAAAGACATATTTTAGGTTGCTCAATAATATTATGTGGGGCCTTTAACCTTTGAAAAATAGCTTAGAGTGTGATTTATAACTATGTTTTTCTTTATCTATTGGGGTACCATAATCCTCTATTTACTCCACTCTTAATATGGCTATTTTAGCTTCTATTTTATTAGTAAATCCAATTTGCACTATCATAAACCAAATCTTAGGTCATAGTCCTTCAATGAACCAAGCGGATTTATCCTTATCTTCCAAGGCAAATTTGACATTGTTGACCACATCAAAAAATTTATGATCATAATCATGAATATTTTCCCTTGTGCCTTGGTATATTTCCTTTAAGTCCTATATGGTTTATCCTATGCTTATCTTAACTTTGAATTCAATAATAAACCATTTCCTCACATCATCAAAACTTTTTGTTCTTGATTACCTATGAAACATAAACTCCAATGACCTTCTAGACAAAGCACAAATGAGATCATACTCTTAATATTTTCATCTACAATACCTTTTTTCTACCATTTCATGTCACATGTAAGTATTACTTTGGATACATAGTTCCATCATAAGGAACTAGTGCGATGAAGGTACCTATATGTAAAGCCATACTACCTAGGTTTAATTGTAAAGGAAGCATTATTTGCACTCTTATAGATGGTGGTAATGATACTATAACTTTTGGAATTGATACCTGAGAACCTCTTGGTGTTGGAAGTAGTGTAATTACGTGGGGAGGAGTAATCACTGGTCATGTTTACAGTGATGGTCTTGTAGACCCAGTTTGACTATCTCCAAGTACTAGTGTAGTTGTTGACAATGGTAAACTTTAAGGAAATATAAAATATTCTTGTGATCATAGAGGTGATATAGATTACTCAGGGGATGAAAATGCCTTTGACTCATTTTTAGTCTCTCTATTTGCCTTCTTTATTCCTCAATAAAATTTTTGATCTAAAACACCCAATTAGCAACTTGTTCAATCAACAAGGGGTCAGTAAAATTAGCTAACACTTTTATTAAATAATTATTTTTTAATTTAGTGAATCTTTGCATTATCTTTTCAAAATTTAAATCTACTAACTCTCTAATACTTCTTGATTCCTTGATCTCCTACTCTCTTTGACTTACAAATCTCTATGGTTGAATATAAATAAGAGTATTTCTATAAAATATAGGATTGGGGGACGTGTGTTAAGGGAGTGAAATATATTTCTATCTAATTCTTCTTATGTGAAAATTCAATCTAGTAATGTGCCTATAGTTGACTATGCCCTTAAAATTAAGTAGATCTCCTATGAAAGTGAAAAATGTCTCTTTGAGTGACTATGATCTATTACTAGCTATTAAACTACCTTCCTCTATGGGTTTTCCATTATCATCATCTTCTACTTCTTTATTTAATCTTCAGTCTCACTAATCTTGGGGCCTTCTTCTCTCTCATCAAATCTTTCCTCTCTTACCCTTTCATCAACTTGTTCTTCCTCCTTTCGATTTCCTACAACTATTCAACCTCTACTCTTACTTTTACCTCTACCTCTACTCACAATTGCTCATTAAGTCCCTAATATATTCCACCTTTTTTTTATCATTGTTCTCATTCTATATTTTCAAGATTCTTTTGGTCCCTTTCATGTAGTCTCCTCATCTAGTTTCTACTAGCCAACTTTGCATATCATCTCTACACCATCTCACATCTTGATTGCACACATCCACATAATGCCTCAAAATTCTAATCCATCATGAATGGGTAAGACACTATAGATTTTTCAATGACCAATATCTTGATAAGAAATGGTATTTGCTGTAAAAACTTTCCTCTAGTCCCCTTGCATGAATAGATCTTATAGTCTTAAAAGTAATATAACCGAGAACTATGAATTTTATTATATATCTATTTATAATGGTTTATGTCTAGTGATCGATCACACATGTCCAAGCATTATAACTATCCAATTAGATCATCATTCCACTAAATTTTAGGTGCAGATCCGTCCTAAAAACAAAAATGCTCTAATCTCACCAACCACACAACATGCAATCTCATAAATTCACACCAAAAGATTTCATGTACATCACCATATAGATGCTTCTCTATGAGCTCCTTTTCAATACACCCTACCCTTCTTACCTCTTTCTATGTGAACTCAGATATTTTTTGATCCCACCATTCTTCCAAATCCATCTGACTTGGTAACTACTAGATCATATCCTTTATTTATCAATCCATAATAGTTCCACGCTCATCATACCATTATTAGCAGAGGTTTCTAGTTTCCTATAACTTTCTAATTATGAGGACAACTATAGGAGAGGTAATAGGTCCCAATATTGTAGAAATATAGATTCCTAAAGGCATATCATAGAAATATATAAACCTAGATGTTCAAGCTAGTGTGATTCTCATCTAAAGTTCATCAAGATAGTAATATAGATTCAACATTCATTATATAATTTAAAATAGCCAATTACTCAAGAAACCTTAGATATATAGAAACATTATCATATACAATACATCAAGTCTATGATGAGGTTATAACACACATTAGATTAACAACACCATAGAAAATTATCATCACTAAACTAGGATCAACTTATTACACTATGTTTTATAAGAGACCTCTATTTTGTGGATCCAGTACCTAGTTCTTCAATGTTTAATCTCTCTCAACTCTTCGTAGCTTACATATATACATAATTCACTATCTCTATCTTGGGAACATGATTATAACAGACTACATTTGGAATCTTTAACAATAATAACCCCATTTTAGGCTTCCCAAGTTAGACAAACCCAAATCCACATAATCAGTTTAAAAGAGAATATGGTTGATGAGTAATAATCCCATGCATGTTAACCTGGTAGACTACTAACATGTACTTAGCTGTGATGGCATCCTATGTGCATAATTTCCCACTAACACCACCAAAAATAATTAGAATGGGGTAGAGAAATATCATTTATAGATTTTGATTCAAAAAATATAAATCTAGATCCTACAGGTTTTCTTTTCAAGAAAACTCAAGTTTGGGTATTAATTTAGAGACTATCTCTAAACTAATTTGGTTGATTTAAAACATAAAATTTATAATGTAAACTTGCATAAAAACTCATAATAGTGCATGAAATCACCCAACCATCCACCAAATGATCGTAGAGGATGATATAACTATCCATGAGTTTCACAAGATATAGTTCAAATCTCAAAAATATTTACATTATTATAACAAGAAGATTCCAAAGGTTACCTATAGACCCATCATAGTCAACCTACCCAACATGGTTTCTTATAACACTAACACTAAGGGAGAGTCACACTAATCACATAAAACCACCTATAATAGCTTGAGTTAGGATTTATTAACTTGTTCATTAATTTCAACTATATAGGTCAACCCAAAATTAATTGTTTAGTAATTTCACACATTAAGATTAATTTTTAAGTTTGCAATACGAAGGTGAACTAAACTCACTTGTATTCTAAGTCTATGATTGTCAATGTTATCTTGCCTTATAATATTCTCAATGCTATTTACTAATCAATTGTGTGTTCTCAACACTAATGTTATCATCTAACTATGAGTTAAACACTAGTCTACACCAAGTGACAAAGCTTTAAGTGTTATCAACAAATTGTCATGAACTTAGATTAAGGAATATCATAGTACATTGATATTATAGAGTATTAAAAAACCATTATGATGATCAAGAATATAATCTATAATAAGGATCTTTTAAATAGTTAGATAATTCAATGTTAAAAATAATTCATAATAAGTAAATGTTATAAATGTCTAAATTGGAATAACATCTATAGAATCATTTTTAGTTCAAAAGCATAATCAAACAACATTCAATGTGCTACGAAAGTCAACATCACAAGTATAACATATCTAAACTAAATATCCCACTAGTAAGTCTTTTTCTCTTGCACTAAGAAATAGGAAATAATGGGTTAGATTACAATGAGAAAGTAAAAATACCCTCACAAGAATCTTCTTTCTTTTTCTATAATAGAGTCATAAATAATATAACAATGAAAATTTAACATTCATTATATTAATGACAATATATATTATTATATATATAAACACATTTTTACAAAAATGTAATAAGGAGTAGATAGGTAACAATTTACTCATTTATCTTTATACCCCACTTATATTCACTAATATATTATTGGTCTTAATACCAGTTATATAAATAAATACTGAACTTAACTCTTTACTACCACTCTTATTATATCATCTCAATTTCTTCCTACTATATACACATTGCTTATGAAATATTTATATGCCAATATCATATTTTTACTAATCATAAACATTATACAAAAGTATTATCCAAAATGTATTTTTACTATCTGATACACCACTCATTATAATTTATGTGTTAACCACTTATATTTTGACCATTACACCTTTACATCTATTTATTAGTTTACATGCTTCTATTTATTTTCACTCCATACCTATTGATATGCATGTATCACTTATTATATATTAATAGTAACCATATATTTATTAATTCAATAATAATAACTACAATATCAATACCTAGTCTTATTTATTATAAACATCATTTTATGTATATACACCATACATTATATTCATTTCCCACTTAAATATGACTATTCATTCATTAGGTGTAAGATAAAAGAGAAATTATAAAATATATATCATAAATTATAAATATAAATATAAATTATATATTATAATTCATAAATTATATATTATAAATCATAAATTATGTATTATAAATTTAAATATAAACTATAAATTATAAATATAAGTTATAAATTACAACTTTAAAATACTGATTAAATAATATATAAAATTATCAAATTAAAATTCATTATCAATATCAAATGATTTAAAAATATTTATATGTTTTTATTTTTCTTTTAAAAATGAAAATAAAAACATACCCTAACTATCATGGCCGATTGCCCATGATGGGGATGTATGTCTCGACTGCGGCCATGGTGGCTAGGCCAAAGGGAATGAAGAGGGTCGACTGGTTTGAGCCCTCCTCCATCCTTATTATGGGAGGTGGGTAGGAGTCAACCCATCCATGCCCTCCATGTCCAAACAAAACAAAAATTTATTTATTTGATTTTTTTACATTATTTTTTTAAATTATATTTTTATAAATATTTTTTTTCTCATATCAGTCACCTAAATAAATAATATTATAAAATATGTTGTAGTTTATTTATATATTTTTTATATAAAAATCAATATTTCTATAAATATACAACTATATATATTTTACACAAAATAAGTATGTACCATATATATATTTGTCTATGAATACATATAAATATACATATATATTTTTTTCAATAAATTTGATCATGTAGGACATAGAATATATACAATCAATATATATAATTCATTATTTGATCTCTTTCCAAACAACAACCCAAATAAAGGGTTTTCAATTTTTTTTAAATACAAACCTAGCAAACAAAAAAATACCTGATTCAAAAACCTAAAAGTTGCTATCATTATTATGTACCTTATTTGCAAATCTAATAAAAATAAAAGATAAATCTATGAGGGAGAGTTAACTTGCCTAAATACACTTGAATTTGGCTCTTCTAGCTGAGCTCCATTCCCCTGCTTCCTTCTCCCTTATTTATTTGGCTCCACTAGTAACAACACCTATGGAGGCAAAATATTGGAGGAGAAAATGAAGCTTCAAAACCTTAAATTGGTTTTGACCCTTTCCCCCACTTTTGTTTATTTTTTTAATCTTTAAAACCCTAACTATTCCCACCACATACTTGGTCACCCACTAAGTGGGTCTAGTTATGACCTCAGTTGATTTAGGCTCTACTAAAGCAATTTATTAATACAATAAATAATATTTCATTAATGAAGCATGTTACTATAAAATATTTAATCTATCACCTATAAGGTAATGCAATATTTTATTACAAGAGCATGTTAATAAATGTTTACATATTTATTTACTTATTATGAACCCAAGTAAGCCATTAAATATTTATGGTAACTAGTAACATGAACAATAACAGATACATATGTAGCAATTAGTATACACATATCATGACCCAAATCATGATCCTAGATAGTTTTAATAAAATAACCCATCAATCAAAAAATAATCAAATCGATAATATAGAGTAATGCATACAATCAGACTCGGATACAATCAGTATAACACTAGGCATCTCTTACTGAGATTCCCACACACCTAACAGGGTCTCCACCTATGATAATACAACAAAGGTATAAATTTCTACAGTGGTTTAATATAGGGGTATTACATTCTCCCCTCTTATAAAAGCATCATCCTTGATGCATAACTTTGGCTAATGAGTGAAATAACAATTTTGAAATTTAGAATTAATCAAGCTTTCATGATTTAAATTCTAAGGTTATTCATATATTTTATATTATGAATCTTTTATTCACTATCTATTATAATTAATGTTTGTTTTAAATAAATAGTTATGATTACATTCATACAAATAGTTCCCATAGTGTTAAATGATCATACTGTCATCCACTCTATTTCACTATCACACAAATCCCAAAGACACTCTACCATGATATAATGCTAACCAATGGTATGTATAACCATAATTTTATCGTATTATGAATTATAATGATAAATATCAACACCATCCCATGGTGGAAGTACAATATGTTGACATAAGAATAATCCCTCGCTGATAATATATAGCAATAATAAACCACACTAAACTATGTAAAACTATTCTACCAATAAACTATAATAAAAGAAGCATATATATGCATAAATGACCAAGCAATATGTGTATACAAATAATCTACTTAGACCTCCCATCATCAACATACCACCTTAAAACTCCCAACTGGCTTAAACATCACCACTTAGACCTTCCAACTAGCAAAATAATAAGTAATAAATAACCACCACATCTAGTGGTGTGGAAAGGATGGTATCTTGACTTGTGCAATATGTTCTCCATCACAATCCCACTATCTATATCCCAAGATACTTCTTCCCCCCCATACCATGCCATTGGCATAATAATTATGCACATACATTTATGTGGGAAACCAACACACACATCACCAAAATAAATTAAAAAAATCAGCCAATCATGTAAAATCATAAACCACTAAAAATGAGATCAAGTGATCAAAATATTTCAATAACAATCCAAACTGTTAGTCTCAACAATAATTTGAGTGATTAAAATCATAACCAAAAAATTCAAATTATTAGTTTCAACAACAATTTCCATACTCAGCCAATTGATTAAAACACTCAAATAAAATAAAATAAAATAAAATGTTGGTTTCTAAAAAAAAAATGCAATTAACTAAAATAATTTTAGAAAAACATATACAAAAATAGATCACATCATGTAACCATGTAAATTTACAAGTCATCCAAGGGAAGAAGGAATAAAATCTTCAAAATTACCTCATAGAGGTAAGAGGCATCCCGATTACCTCCAAGAGGTTTGAGGCATCTTAAATACATCTCACAGGTATAAGGAACACTATCTATTATCTCCTGAAGGTAAATAAATACTTGAAAATTACCTCCTAAAGGTAAAGCAATAACTACACATCATCATATGTGATAATGTCACAATACATATCAACTACACAACTCCTTTACACATCATCCCAATGCTATAAAAGCACCTAAAAGTAGTCATATTACCCACATCCATGACTATCATGTGACCCATCTGATGTCAATTAGCATAGACCATAGAAAAAAACCATGTTGAAAACATAACTTATTGAAGACATACAACCAAAGTACTATAAATTAAAAACTATCTAAGTGCTACCCACTGACTACTATCCTATACTATAATATCTAAACTGTTAAAATGGGGTAACTAATAACAACTTTGCATCTGATATCATAATGTCCTAAGGTAATAAAAGAATATTTTATACCATATATTACAACTATACATCACCACAAAAGTAAGTTCTATTGAGACATTAATTGATCGTAGGAAGGGTTGTTATTTCACACAAAATTTACACATATGGGTTAGATACAAGGTTGTCATAACACACAATTATACAACTGGCCTGAATAATGTAATATCATGTAAGTACTTATTATAAGTACAATAAATGAGAGGGGGGAGGGGTCAATTAGTGATCCCAAATAATCCAACTTCAATTTCAAACTTTTAAAACTCTTAATCAGTTATCACAAGCATTCATGCAGTATACACATCATTCATAACAATGAATAAGAGAGATAATGCAAGATTGAGCATATACCACCTGACATATGTGGGAAACCCTCTTGGAGAAGAAAAACCACAAGAACATACAATTGGAATACTATCCTATAATAACAATAACCAATTTAGACCAATAATAACTGATCAAGGAACTACCATCCCTTATTTAGTGAGACTACAATCCCATAAGGAGATACTACACTTGTCTAGCTGAGCTACCACAATAAATAAACATTTAACAAGCTTCACCTTGTAAGGAGGCTAAAACCCCCTAGATTTTGAGGAGACACAACAACACCTATGAACATAACATCTCCTAACCACATATTTATTACCAATGTGATGGAGATATAATGTATATCAACTCTCTTCAACTCTACACATTCAAAGCATCCAAGACATCCTTTTAGATCACCTTAGACCTCTTATCTCATCTTTAACCTATAAGAACACTATTATGAAATTAGAAACATGACCCATTGGTCATATAAATAATCCTCAATATGATCTAGTCATCAACTCATCTACTAGGCACTCTCCCTCTCCTTCACTCCACAACTCTCACATATACACTCCTCTCTCAAGTCTAAAAACCATGTCCTTTGGTTTCACTATTTATAGAGAATTCATGATCACCACCATCTTAGTCAGCCAATAGGAATTACTTAACCCTTAAGGCATATATCTAATTAAGACATAACTCAATACCATCCATATAGGTTATCCATGTCATCTATGGGTCACCCTTAAACATTTACACCTTTTAATTAGGCCCTTATAACCCTTATAGGTCTTATGGAGACCTATTCACCCATTTAGCACTTCACCAAGAACATAGTACAACTTTAAAGTGCATAGGTCCACTCCACATGATCCCTTTGACATCCTCAAATGATCACAATCATCTCTACTCACCTCTATGTTTGCTTAATCAACTCAAATAATGTCTTTGTATACAGGAACACCATAAATGAAAACATAGCCAACTTATAAAGAATTTTCCATACTCAAGATAGATTGATCACACATCAAAAATCCATATAGATGATCCTCATATAGTCTAAACCACTCTCCAATATTTAAGTCATCATGAAACATCAAAACAAACACAAATATCCTTTTCAGGTTACTTGTAGAACATAGTCAAACACACAGTCAACTTTGGAGCTCAATATATTTAACTATACATACATTCAGACCTTTTAACTAGGTTCACTATATGTACCATGCATTCCTCTCCAACTTTAATTTTTATATCACCTTTGAATTTATCTTAGATCAAAAGTTATGGATAAAATATAGTGCACTAGTTTTTCCCTTTACAAAATTCAAATATTCAAATACCAATAGTCATAGTTAAACTTTGAACAATCATCCTCATCTCGTGTCCTCACATCTCAGATTAAACATGCACTATCTATCTTCCTTGAAGTATCTAGACCTTTACCTTTCATCACTCATCATTGGATCTTCATCTTGACTATTTCACTTAATGCACTCTATCGATCTCCTATACGTAGCTCAGTCTTTATTTATGTTAAACATTAGACACCTTGAACCATTGATATGTATATGTATGAACATCCAATAATCATTAGATATTATAAAAATCCTGATCTTTACCTCTTCTCAATGTTGAAATTTGAACACTTGTCCTCATCTCATTGCTTCTTGACACCTTAGAACAAACACGCTCTATTGATCCTTTTGTAAGGAGATGATATTTAAATTTGTTAACCAACAAATGCTTTAACTAATTTGACTTAATATTCACCATATATATTCACTATATGATCACCCATGATCCATTATATCTCCATTTGGTCCTTATCTTTAATATCAATCAAAATAGACTAAGTATGGGGACCATTGTTGTCTGCTTGGAGTCATATCTTTTACCTCACTCAATCACATGTTATAAAATTTGCACCATATGATTTTCATTCATAGGAGAATCTAACCATATATCAAAAATTCTCTTTAAACCTTTAAATTTTTGAGATATAACTCCATTAATCTTCTCACTCAGATTTTTCTACCATAGAGCCAACTATGTTAAGAACTATCTGGAAGGCCAACTTTGCACAAGCATATCTTTTGATCGCTTCATTGCATGACCTAAAAATTAGTGGATAGAAAATAGAAACAAAAATAAACAAAAAAATATGATCAAATAATTTTTAAACTACCACACATGCATAATATGACTACATCAAAATGCCTACTCAACTTTTCTTACCACATGCAAATTTGTCTAAGTATGGGAAAACACTATCAAACTACCTGGGAGCCAAAATTTGAACTTACATATATTTTTTCATGCTTATTTTCATGCCATAATATTTAGCACATAATATATTATTTCATAATTAAATTCATCCATATATCAATTTGCTCCTGAAACTTTTCTATGTGTGAGATATGATGTCACCAAATCCCTTACTCAGCTCTATTTAAACATAGAAAACACTATCAAAATGCCTGGGATCCTAAATTTTCCCACACATATATTAGGTTTCACTGCATCACATGACTTGAGACTTGGATAATATAAAATTTGGACTAATTTTATCATAACCATATGACCAACTCCCCCTAGCTCATCTACACATGTGAATGCTAGCATCATCAATCTGCTCACTTAGATTTCTCTACCACTAGACCCAAAAGATCTAGATGAAAAATATGGACTACTAGATGAATTAAACTCATATACACAAGCACTTAAAACATATAATATCTCTTATGGGACCTATTTCACATCTTTAAATCACCATACTCATCCCTGAACATCTCTAACCATCCCAAAACTAAAGATCAACCAAGCCTACTTCAAGCATACTAGGATAAACATATTGCACACTTTATCACTATTGATTAGGCTATAAAGGCACTTAATCCACTTATCAGGACACCTAAATGACATCATTGAAAACTCACCAGTAATCTCCCCCTTTGTCATTGATGTCAATACCCATCATAAAACAATATACAACTCACCTTCCTTCTCTCTTTTCAAGCACTCCATAATAGGAACTTTCTCCCCCTTTGACACAATGAAAAAGTGGACAAAAAATGATCCTAAATACCTAAAAATAATACCAATGGGATAAGACTATCTTATAAATATATTAAAAACTCCCCATTACCTTGAGCCTACCTCTTTTTGCCTTGACAATTTCGTCTTGCTCCATGCCAACATTATTTTCAACCAAACACTGCAATCAATGAAGAAAGAACACAAAAAAGTAATAAAATATAATATAACTCACTAAGAAACATCTAAGAGGGACTCCTCCTAATATTTATGAGTAATTTCACCTCTTGAGCATCTTCAAATCTCTACACACCATGAAGAACCACCATATAGGCTTACTAGCCTTCTCTCTCAAACCATGTCAAGAACCACCAATAGATATTCATGCCACTTACCAAATAGAAAAATGTTCTATACCAATATTGAAAACTCACATTTAAATACTCATGCCTTTTTCTTTTGGATAAACTAAACAAAAATCACTCTTCTTCTCACTAGGCTTGTCTAGTCTCCTTGTAGTCCTACTTGGAACTTGTAGAACCAACAAATTTTAGTAGACACACCATCAAGACATAAAAATTCATAAATTCATAAATATCATATGCCTCCTCAATAACACCAATTTTAAACAACTAGATCATCCTCTGTAATATAATTTCTTCACAAATCAACTTGCTAATTAGGCCTCCATCTTGACAAAAAACATGAATAACTTAAAAACCACAAACCTTAAAATATCTGTGAAGCTTGATTTGAAAACCCATTTAGCCCATTTAACCTATTAATAATCCTCAAATATCAACTCATAAGGTAAACCACTTTTCTAGTAGAGCCCAACACCCTAGAATCTTAAAAAAAACAAGGCCAACAAACCTCCTTCTGGTCAACACCCTTATCTAAAACTTCTTGCACACTTGAAGACAATCATCACATGATTATGGACCAAAATTTGAGCCTACATACCTTTGGGAAATTTAAATTCCTATAACCCATTTTATACTTACTTACCTTTAAGCCAAAACTTTTTGAACATCAAACTCTTCTTGACATTACATCAATATCATTAGGCTACCTGAAAACACCCATTCTAACCCTACAAACACTGCATACATAGCAACACTTATTTATCCACTAAAAGGAGTCTATTAAGAAGCATATACAAAGATACCCTACTTCACAATGTTCTATAATAGTGTGAAATTAGGAGTTGCCCATAAGTCCTCATATTCATTATCCACCTTAGTCATTTGATACTTATAGTTCTTCTTCTTCTTCTTAGGCTTAATAAAAGCAACATGCTCAACCACTTCAACATTATCCTTATCTTCTAAGATTGAATTGACAATACATGGAGATAACAAAGATTCATGACATACCTTTTCATCTGAAGAATCTTCTTTGTAGTCTAGAACTCCATCACTAGGTATAGATAACTGATGTTATTTATATGGAACATGCTATAAAATAGTAAGATGTTCACTTGGATCCATACATCATAACTAGCCTCAACTAGTACCTTGGTCCTCTTCATGAGCTCGGTCTCTTTATCCACAACATGAGTAGACACTGAGAGTCCTTGACACTCTTTAATTTTTGTAGCATTATCCACCATAACAAACAAATTACACTGACCAATAGACCCATCATGACTCATACTTACCATATTTGGTTTCCATGAGTTAACTTGCCTTCTTTCTTGCACTCTAGGAACTTGATATAACTCATATTGACTTGATGACCTTTACTTGTAGAATCTAGAAATGTGACCAATATTCTCATAGTTTTAACAAATAGTACTCCTTGATGGAAGCATAGTTTATCTTACCTTGTTTGGATAGAAACTTGTAATGTGTCCTATGTCATGACAAATAAAATAGTCTCCTCTTTTTGAAGAGGATTCATCTTGTCTAACCTTATGTGGAAAATGGTTTGTAAAATGTCCCACATCAAGATAGTTGAAACACAACTTTTTTCACACCTTTTGACTGATGACCCCCAACATAGTTCCATGCTAACTCATTTTTAATATGTCTCTTTCATTCTCTATATTTATGCCTAAATTGATTACATGTATAACAATAACCCATTGAAACTTATATACCTTATGGCATTTTAATTTCTGATCTAATTTGTCTTCATTATACTAGTACCTTCATTCTTTGTCAAATGATTTGTTTTCAAAGTATGATTATCCTTGTTCACATTAGTATTCATCTTGTCTTGAGTCACATTCTTTTGTTCTTCTCCATATCTAAGACTAGTTATATCACTAGCATGCTTTTGACACTCATAATATTATCTATATCTCTTGATCTCTTTTCAAATCTCACAAATGACTTCACCTTACTAGATGTCTTTTCTAACTCAGATTTTAATGACTCATTTTCAATTACATACATTGAACATTCATTTTTTTTAGATTTTAGGCTTGTAGATATAATTTCCAATTGACAACTAAGATGCTTGACCACATCTTCATGCTTCTTGGTATCTTCATTAATTATTTATTCATACATATTGAATTGTTCCTCATATTCCTTGATTTGAGACTTCATATTTTTGTTAATCTTCTTCTCAATCATCAGTTCTTCAAGAGTATTTGTTAATGCATTCTCATAGTCCACCTCATCTTCATCACCACCTGAATCACTCCAAGTATACTCCTTTTGATGTGAGAAACTTCCTTCCTTAGCCATGAAGAGGGCTTCATCTTTAACAAGACCATCATCTTCATGATCACACTCTGAGTCACTATCTTCACTCTTATTTGATGAGCTATGGTCTTTATTGGTGTAAATACTCTTCTTTTCCTTGAAGAACTTGTTGTTGTCATACTTTCTAAAGCATTTCTTCCTCTTATTAGACCTATATGTCTTCTTGTCTTCATCTTGGTCTTCATCATGATTTTCATCATCATGCTTATGAGGTCACTTTATATCAAAATGTCATATCTCTCCACAATTGAAGCATTTGGAGGTTAGTTTACCCTTATACTTTCCTGAGCCTATTTTCGATTTCCTTGTAAATAAAGCAATTAGTTCATCTTCATCAATATAATATGTGTCATCCTCTTTGGGTTTCTTACCTTGAAATTTATTCTTTGGCTTCATTTTTATCTTGAATGATACTTCCTTATTTGGTGGTATATCATCATTTATTATCATCTCATAGGCAATAAGGATGCCATGCAATGCATCCATCTTCCACATAGTAAGATCATGACTTTATTCTATAGTAGAAACTTTTGAATCAAACTTGATAAAAAGAGACCTTAATAACTTTTGAAATATAATAGAATCTTTAAGGTTCTCTCCAAGAACTCTAATGATTTTCAAAATCTCATCATATCTCTATAGAAAATATGCCACAATATCTTCTTCCTTCATCTTAAGACTCAAATTATCTTTGGTGAATCTGTAACTTTTCCAACTTAACTTTTGAGTCTCTTTCATAAATAGTCTTCAATTTATCCCACATTTATTTGGAAGATGTACAATGGATTACATTGGTGTATTTAGTATCTAAAAGACCATAAGTGATATCATTCATTTCATCATAATTGTTCTCAAACAACTTCTTATCTAAAACACTAAATAGAGGAATAGTAGGAACAACATAACCATCCACAACAGATTGCCATACATCAAACCCTAAGGACATAATGCATGTCCTTATCCTTAAAATATAAAAAGCATAATTATATCCATTGAAAATTGGTGCTTTCTTAGTAGAGAAACCTCCTTGATGACTACCCATATTGTACCTTAGATCACCTTCAAGTTGTCAAGCCTATACCAAAAGACTTACTTTGATATCAATTGTTAGAGGTAAAATAACTAAGAAGTGGGGTGAATCAGTGAGCCCAAATAATCCAAATTAAATTTCAAACCTTTCAAAACTCTTAATTGGTTATCACAATCATTCATGAAGCATACACATCATTCATATCAATGAATAATAAGAGACAATATAAGATGAAACACATAACACATGACATATGAGGGAAACCCTCTTGGAAGAGAAAACCCACTATAACCTATAATTAGAATACTATCCTATATTAATAAAAATTAATTTAGACTAGTAATAACTGATCAAGGAACTACCATCCCTTATTTTAGTGAGATTGCAATCCCACAAAAAGCTACTACACTTATCTAGCTAAGCTACCATAATAACTAGACCTTTAACAAGATTCACCTTGCAAGGAGGATATAAACTCCTAGATGTTGAGAAACCAAAACAAAAACTATGAAAACAAAATTTATTGAAAATTTATTTCCTACCAATCTAATGGAAATATAAATTATATCAACTCTTTTCAACTCTGCACACTCAAAGTATCCAAAACGTCCTTTTGGATTACCCTAGACCTCTTCACTCATCCTCAACATGAAAGAGAACTATTATGACATATAAAACATGAACCAAAAGTTATACACATTTTAATCAATATATTATGCTCATAAACTCATCTAATGGTCACTCTCCCTCTCCTTTTCTCCACAACTCTCACATACACACTCCTCTCTGAAGTCTAGAAACCATCTTCTTTGGTTTTACTATTTATTGAACATTCATGATCATCACCATCTTGTTCAACCAATAGCTATACATTAACCCTTAAGTCATATATCTCATAGCTACATAACTCAATATAATCCACATATATTGGCCATAACATCCATGGGTCACCCTTAAGTAGATACATCTTTCAATTAGGCCCTTATAGCCCTTATCGGTTTTATGGAGACCTATTCACCCATTTAAA
This sequence comes from Torreya grandis, assembly GCA_037957365.1. Classification (NCBI taxonomy): domain Eukaryota; kingdom Viridiplantae; phylum Streptophyta; class Pinopsida; order Cupressales; family Taxaceae; genus Torreya; species Torreya grandis. The sequence continues at coordinate 1,693,053 of JARHVA010003589.1, forward strand.
ACTTCATCAACAACATAGGACAAATTTTAATTGCATACATCCACTCCAAATGAACCCTTTGACATCCTTAAATGATCATAATCATCTCTAATAACCTTTGCATATTCTCAATTAACTCAAACATTGTCTTTGTACACAAGAACACCATAAATGAACACACAGTCAACTTCTTAACCATTTTGCATACTCAAGATAGATTTATCACACTTCCAAAATCCATATATATGATCCTCATGGAGTCTAAAAAACTCTCCAATACATAAATCATCATGAAACATCAAAATAAGTACAAATAACCTTCTTGGGTTACTTGTAAAACATAGTAAAACACATAGTCAGTTTTGGAGCTCAATATATTTGATTGTACATACATTCAGACATTATAAATAGGTTCATTATATATTACATGGATTCCTCTTAAATTTTTATTTTTATGTCACCTTTGAATTCATTTTGGATCAAAACTTATGGACAAAATATAGAGTACTAGTTTTTCCCTTTGCAAAATTCAAATGCCAACGGTCACAGTTGTGATCTAGGATTTTAATTAAAAGGAGGATGTTAGTATAGAGTTAGTCTAAAAAAAAATGAAAAATGAACTCACTAAAAATATAACATCATTTAGACCTGATCATGGGGGGAGCATAATGAATAAATCAAATGAGAACTAACAAAACATGGAAGGAAATGAGAAATATAAACATAAAACACAAATTACTTAGCAAATCCTTGATAGATCCAAATGGTAATTCAATTGGATTTCTTATTTTATGCATAAGAAGTCTTCATCAATGACATATAACTAACATCATCTCCTCTATGCACCATTATTGAATTCTTGGTTTGATTGATGGCTTGAAGGCTTGATTGATTCAGTGGCTTGATGCCTTTGGTTCAATTTGGACATTATAACATTAGGATTTTAACTTCATGAATCTATTCCTACACTATAACTCTATTTTTATTGAGCTCCCTAAATGAAAATATCTAGGCTTACTTTTATAGGCTTTCAAATCCCTTGAAATGGGTTAAATATGACCATGGTTGAATTTATTATCCTTGGTTGAATTTGGCATATTCCTAATATATTATTTTAGATATTTTACATTTGAGACAACTCACAAAGGTAATGAGTAGCTTATAGAATGTTCTAAGATGATCTTGATATTCCTTTTAGTAATTGATTTATTAGATCATGGGTGAACTTAATTAGGATTTGAAATTGATTTAACTTGCTAATGAATTTTGATTAGGGTGTGCAAGTTAATTAATTCATTTTAGGCATTTGATCATTTGTTTGATTTTGATTAATTCAATGTGTGTATTGCCTTGTTTAATTAGTTTAATAATCCAAATTGATTTAATACAAGGTTATAAAGCTAAATTCAAGACTAATATAAATTCTTAGGTTAAATGTTTGATGATTGGTAAGAAGTGGTTTAATAGTATAATGCAAAGCCATTGGTGGACATTTTTACATGTCTATAGTTTTCCCTTGTTTGGGAATATGTTTCCAACTATAAGCATAGTAATATATTTTCCAAGAATAAAATGGTTCTTTATGCTATTGACTGTAATGGTAATGATTAAATTGTAGCTACCCCCTTGAAATAGTGGTTGGCAAATGGGTCGACAAACAATACCTCAAAAGAAAGAAGTGAAATGAGGGGACCATACAAATAAATATGATGGGTTGACAACACAATTATTCACCCAAAGTTAGGAAAAATCAATGATAACTAAAAGTGGGATGGTGTATAATGGTTTGCCCAAAGGTGGTTATAAGCACTGTATCCTGATAGTGGTAATGTGGTATGATAACATAATGATTTTCCCTAGAAAGTGATATAATAATCAAGAAGATGGAGCTACCCAGTTAGGATAGACAAACAAGAAATAAAATTGGTGATAACATAAGGATTTTATCCAATAGGTGATATAATCATTGAGAATGCATGTGGGATGGTGTACAATGCTAATGCAGTATACCTCAATTATGAAAAACATGATTAATGGCTGAGGATTGATAACATGATATAGAGGATAAAGATGAATTTGGGACAACCTACTAGTAGGGAGATGCTTTTATGAACTAATAAAATTTTAAATTCTTTCATTACTTAATTACTCTTTTTGGGATATGATTGGGATTATATTGGGATTTGTGCTAATAATGGTGTTGAGGAAATGGTGATGTTGCATTTATTTTGTATACCTCTCAAATATGATTTTTTTTATATAATTTGATGGTAGGACTCATGATATAACACCATGGGGGCTTGGCCAAAATATGCATAAGGACTAACTCTCTATATCTGATACTGAATAGAAAATAATTACACTAATGATAAAAACCATGATGAAAATGTAGATGTTTGAATATGGATAGATTCAAGAATAATCTACAAGGAATCACCCAATGAATACACATAGACTAAATCAAGGCCATAGTGCTGAAAGCAAACAAACAAGCACATAAACAAACAAAAACCAAACAAACAAGCTAAATAAAAAAACAAATAAGTGTTAGTCCTTATGTTAGATAAACAATATGATAAAAATTCCCCTTAGAAACTAGGTGACAACTAAAAAACAAATAATATGAGGGAATATAATAAAAGGAAGGGGATGGACGAGTTGTCTCCATATGAATTAGGTAAGTGGATGCTGCCTACATAGTTCCATAGATATGATGATCCAACAAAAATTTAGGCCAAATGTAGTTATCTCAAAAAATGGGAAGAAAATGATGATTGATAGAAGACATGATGGATATGATAGAGTAATAAGTATGAACTCATAAAACAATGATAGCATAGGATAAAATGCCAAAAAGGATGGAGAAACTAAGGAATAAGTGATTTGTTTGTGACTTAGTGAGGGTTCCCAAAATCCTTAAGGTAAATAAGTGGTTAATATTTTTTGGTTTTTATAAATGATTTTCAAATGTTTTTGGAATTTTTGAAGCATCTCAACTCAATCAAGAATGACAAGACACTAAAATGGTCCAAGCTCACAAAATGGTGAGAGCGTGGTTGAAGTTGCTTGTAAAATAGTGAGAGTGTGGCTAAAGGGGGACTCTGCTGACCTCAATGTGAATCAAATGTGACCCACATTGTCCTAAAATGGCTTTATTTCATAGTAGTTCACCTCATAGTGGAGGAATCTGACTAGTATAGCAGCCAATTCAAACAAAATAGGCATAATTTGTATGATGGCATAGTATGGCACATGAATGGCTAGGTGATATGTCAAGGCACAATAAACAAATGTTGCCCCTAGTTTTCCCATCTGTTATTATCACTAAGATACAACTTATAGATCAATGATATTAATTTTCCCTAGTAGGCAATATAATTAATATCAAGACTAGCGAAAACTAATTTACCCTAGCGAGCGATATAATCAGGCTCACATAAACAAACTTGATAAGAAGGGAATAAGAAATGAAGGATGAAACTAAAAAAACTTCTATCATACTACTTTAAACTACTATTTTTATCTAAAATGCTTAAAATAACTATTGAAATTGATATGATTTTGTATACTATAACATAAAACCAATGGATGAGCTAAGGTCAAATAGGCTAGGTTGATGGGATTTAAATCATGTTTGGTCGAGTAGGATAAAAATGGTATGATAAGAAAACCTTGCTTAGGATACTAATGGTTTTATTTATTGGATAGAATATTAGGAGGGTTACCCTCAAGTGGTAGGGTGAAGGAAATGCTTATGTGATAATGATAAATGGATAAGGCAAAATGAAATGGTATGGTACATGTTTTTGGTTGATGATGGTCATTAGATTTTTATGTTTGTGGCCTATGTATGTGATTATATTATTCATACTAATGTGGATATGCACATTCTAATCAGTAAATGATACAACCAAAATAGTCAATCATGTTAATTACTAGCCCACACCTTATCTGAATAACTTTTCTATCAAGAATTGGCTACATATTTAGATGCTAATAATGTTATGTGATATTCATTGGTAATTGATTTTGATTCATTTAAGCATAAAAAAAAGGTATATTTGTATCCTCTACAAAGGAAAGTGTGACCATGGATGGCAAATAGGGTTAAATGTTGGATGATAGGTTTGATTTGGTGATGTAATGGTGGATGATAATGGAATGAATGATGGTAAAGAAATACATGAAGATCAAGATGTTCAAGCACATGTAATGTTGTTGGTTCTATATTTGACATATTTTTGGATGTAGTAAGGCCAAATACTTCTAAATATTTTCTTGATAAGACCACTAGATTCTTCTATTATTTGGGCTTGAGAGCTATAGATGGAAAGCTAAATTGATTTGATCTTTGATAATGTATTCATTAAGTAGTAAAGAAATTTTATGCTTATCCATTCATACATTGAAGAGGTTTATACCAATGAAGTTATCTTGATTATCTTGTAGCACCTTTGAGAAGGTTTCACTAAGGATTATTGACTTTTGAATTTAATTGTCCCCTAGCACCTCCCAAAATGTTTCACTAGAAGATGCTGAGTTATGACTTTGATTATCCCTTAGTTCCTCCAAAAAGGTTTCACTAAGAGAGTTTTCTTCGACTATATGATTGTGGTCTTGATCTCCTTGATTTATTTATCTGACATGTCACCATGGATGCAATTAAACAAGGTGTGATTCTATCATCCCAATCGATACTTATGGGAGGTGGAATGTCAATGATATGGATATGATGGTTGATGGTAATCATATGTGGAATGGTAATGGGATGTGGGAAGGCTACACAATCCTCTTATAAGATACTAGGAGAACTTGTGTCGATGCTGAAGTAATCATCCTCAAAAACCATAGAAGGATCATGAATGTATTCAAATTGATCTTCTAGGCATGAGTAAATAATGCCATAATAACCACGAATGTATTTTGATTCTAACTTAAGAAAATTTGAATCCAATGGTGAGATTGATGTTGATTTTGATACTTATGCTAAATCAAATGTCAGTTCAAGAATAACACCCAACTCTATTTTTGATTCTTCATTTTAGGGATACTTTGTTATAATGATATCTTGTTGAATGTTTGGATTTGGATAAGTAATGGCCTATGATGGCATGGAGGGAATCATAGAGACTATTTTTTAAAAGTGAGACTCCACAATAGTGGGAAAAAGGTCAAGAGACAACTCCTCAAAGATTGGCTTGTTAGAGGGAGGCTCTTGAAAAAGAAGCATATTATTGAGGTAATGACTTTCCCAAAGGTAGTTATAATAATTAATAAGTGACTCAAAAAAGACTAGCTTATCAAAGTAAGACTCCTCAACAATAGGAATAAGATTAGAAGGTGATTCATCATAGGTTGACTTATCATAAATGGTTGGTTCAACAAAAGCATCTTGGATTGATTGGTTCTCTTGGCCTTAGTTTCCAATGAGTTGAAAAATACTAGTTTTGAGCACAACTTGGTCTTCAAATGATTGGCTCAATTAGGTAGGTAATAATTAGATTGGTTGAGGCTGTAGTTGAATGATTAGATGAGGTTTGGATTAGATTAGTTGAGGTTTTCTAAATTTGGGAACATAAGGCAATAGTTCAACACTAATCAGTGGTTGGATAATGGAAAGGTGTTATAGAGTTGGATTGATTGCATAAGCTAAAGGATAAAGTCCTAAAATGGTAAAAATAAGGTGGTGTGGATATTGATTATTCACACAAGCCAAAGGACTAGGTATTGGGATGATTAAATGGAATTATGGATCTTTATTTCTTGCACAAGATAGAGGATGAGGTCCTGGTATATAAATGGTTGGGCATTGTGGAGTCTGGTTTCTTATACAAGCTAAAGGATGAGGTCCTAAAATGGTAATGGTATTCCTTGGATGTTGTGGAGCTTGGTGGCTTGTATAATATAAAAAAGGAATAGGGTTAATTAAGGGTCAAAGAATAAAAGGGCATCATGGAGGGTGATTTCTTGCCCAAGCCAAAGCATCCTAGTCTTCCTTAGAAACCATATCATCTCAATCAAATTCTTGAGTTGGGTCATAAGCTGGTTCTTAACTATGTTTTATGTATTGATTATTATAAAGAGGGTATGGATTTATCTCCCAAATAACATTGTCTATAGTTGGGTCTTCAATAAATTCCTCCTCATGAGACTCTTCATACCAATCAAGGTCTTGAGTTGTATCATAAGTAGATATTTGGTTATAGTCAATTTATGTTTCCATTATATCATAATTTGGATTGTACATGACTCCACCATAAGTGTAGCTAGTCATATCTGCATAAATGATGAAAGCTTTAAAAAAAGGTTTAGAGTTATATAAACTCTAAAAAATTATGTCCAAAAGACAACAAGTTCAAACATGATCTAGCTTGATCCAAAGTGGACCTATATCTCCAAGATGGTCTAAAAATGGAGCTGTATCTTCAAAATGATTTGTGCTAGAAATTGGCATAAAATAATGTAAAGTCAAATGTCTAACATCAAATTTCATACACATAAAAGGTCAAGCATCTAAATAAAACTAACATTTTAAGGTCTAGTCCAAAGTGTTCCAAACAAGGTCTAAACTAGGAAAGAGAAAGTTAAATTGCTAAGGCTTTCATCCAAATGTGGAGTCAAAAGCTAGGCTCAAACAAACATGATCTGCTAGGAATTTTGGCTAAATGGTGTCAAAATTTATACTTTGAAATAAATATTGATGTGATTTTATTTAATATAACAAGGTTGGAATAAATTTGACATAGACCCAACACATAGAATCAAACATAAACATGATCAGTTGATATAAGTCATAAGGCAAAAGGCACCTGTAGAAAAGACTATGTTTTCCCAAATAAAGGCATACATAATGATGAGGATAGGTTGAATGAAAAAATAAGTGATATTTTTGAAATTTGAGAAAATGATTAATGTAAATGACGCAACCCAAAAGAGAAAGATCTATGTATTAGCCCCTGTAAAACAAGGCTTAAACAAAAATCAATCAATATTTGAATTCAAACTTAGAAAAATTAATTGAAAACTTAATGGTTGAAAAAATTGATTGGAATAACAAGATATATAAGATTAGACAACATGATGGTACATGAACAAGGTCCAAATGACATACATGACATGGTTTGGTTGATTTGAAACAATAGTTTTTGTTATAAGGTCAAACAAGTCCAGAAATAAAATGAATAACTTAACAGCATAAGCATGCTCTAATGATGTGATCAATGTTATGTTTCAAAGAATCAAACTCTCAAAATTGATAATGATATCGGAAACATAATGATACCCATATAAAATAAGTAACACACACATAAACATGTTTAGCAAAAATTACAAGGCACACGTGTGGTGTAAAATGACCATCATAATGCCTCTTTAGAAAAAAGAATGATATATAATAAAATGGTTTAGACGTGGATATAAACAAACATATTAGTTTTAGTCTAAAAACACCAAATAATAAAAATATAAATGACTAAATGAAACTAATCATAACATTCTAAAATCCTATCAAGGGTGATGCAAAGTGGGGTTGACTAAAACTAATTGGGTTTCAATCATTTTAGATGGATCTCATGTCTACTAACTTTCACATTAGAAAACAAGAGAAATAACACATTATTTGGGTCCACATCATATGGATTGTTGTAAAAATGTCTTTCCATTTTTATCACCACTACATTTGTTACTCATTTAGTGTAGTGCGACGTTCAACATGCTCAAACATCCCAAACTTAGCCTTTACTAACAGAGATGGTTTAACTGCTCAAACCATCATACAAGTGAGGGGACCCCAATTTATATACACCCTCCATGAAGAGGGGTTAAATAAGATTCTAAGACATGAAACCCCAAGTCAAAGCTTCCCTAAATAACTCATGGGTGGTAATTAAATCCCCCTTAAAAGCCAAGATGCATGAAATAAATGATATAATATATAGAATTTATGGTTGCCTCAAGATAACTCAATACTATTGTGAGTTTTTGAGGACGGATTTAAATGACATTCTTTCTATGCCTTGGACTAAGATTAAAGTGTGATGAGATGGAATTTTTGATCCCAAAATTTCCATAAAGGGGACGGATGGGAGATCATACATGCACATCTCTTTTTGCTAAAACACACAATAAACAAGCAAGTTTACAAATAATTGAAGTGAGGTTAATTTCATTACATCAAATTAAAAGTGTTTGATTAGATTCATTACTATACCTTTGGCTTTAAGATGTGCAAATGGAAATAATTGCAAACCATCCAAAAATAAGTTGGTGCTTTTGATCCCAAAAGTCCCTAAAGAGGATGAATAGGAGAGTATACATACACAAATCCATATTTAATCAAACAAGTTTATAATAAAAAAATAATGAAAACAATTTTCAAAAACTTTAAAGTGTATTCAATTTTATTTCACTAAACGAAATGTGTGGTGGTGTTCTTTTAGCCCCTTGGCTTTAGGTTGTGAACTTTAAAACAACAATAAAAACATTTAATACAAACATGCAAAACTATATTTTTAAACCCAAATTTAAATTCCTAATTCATTTTAAAACATCCCCAAAAAAGTGTGAAAGAACTAATTAATCTTGTTTTGAATATTTTTCGAATGGGCCTTGCAAGAAAAAGGTCAACACTTTGTTTAGCCTTGAAACTTATTTATCAAATGAGACAAGCAACCTTAAAGGGCAAAATCTGTCGATTCAAAGGCAAAACCTCAATAAATAAAATGCGTTAGGTTTAGAAAAATGTTAGAAAAATATAAATAAAAATCTCAAGAAATTTTAAAGAAATAAAACCTATGAAACATGCAAACAAGATAGAAGGTTAAAACAAATAAAATCGAATACATAAAACATAAAAAACTACATTTAGTATTTTAACTATAAATTTTAAAATATACATCCATTTTTCACAAAAGTTTTTGAGGTTGTTTATATATTTAGGGTAAACATATATAATAAAATTAAGGTCAAAATAGTGAATAAAAAAAGTTATTAGATATGTACTAGCCATTTTTATCAAAATTAGAAAATAAAAAGTGATAGTCACTAAGAGTCATAACTTCTAAAGTACAAATCAGATTTTAATGAAATTTTGAGAAAATAGGATGAAACTAGTAGGAATAACCTATTAAAAATTTATAAAAAAATAATAAATAGATTAAAAATAAGAGTTTTTTAACAACTATTTTTGTGATATAAGATTTTAACTCCAAGGAGGAGGTTAGTATAGAGTTATTATAAAAAATAATGAAAAATAAACTCACTAAAAATTTAACATCCTTTAGACCTAATCATGAGGGGAGCATAATGAATAAACCAAATGAGAACTCAATAAAACATGGAAGGAAATGAGAAATATAAACATAAAAACTGTAGTCATGTAAAATGTAAAATTTGGTTACTTGAGTGTGACTAATGACACCCAATCTATAGGTTATCCTACTTGCTTGCAAAACCATTATAGGATTTGATTTCACTAATTTTTAGTCATCCAAAACCTTCCAAACTTAACCCTTACAGACTTAGGTAGCTCTTTCAAGCCTAGATCCATCCTCCCAGGTCTCATTCTTTCTGGATAACAATGCCTAACTTGGAAAAGGTAACTGAAACCCAAGGTGTCATATTTTTGATGCTATTGTCCAAGTGCAAATTTGGTTTAAATGGTCATATTTTCTTGAATCCTTATCTTGATTCATGTCAACCTAATGCAAATTCATTTAAACCACTATCATTAGGTTCCCTATAAAAGACCATTCAAAGTCCTTTTAGAAGGGTTCACACTCATTTACAAGAGAGAAAAAAGAATACAATCAATTACACTCAATAAATTTTCCATATTCTCTGCATACAACCTTCTAATATTATTTTAAGCTTATTCAAACCCTTAGACCAGTCCCTAACCATCTGAAGTATACCTAGTTTCGCATCTATTTGAATTTTCATACATAATTTCACCAAGCACTCCAATGAGAGAACCACATTAGCTTGATCCCTCCTCAGAGTATTAGTATGTAGGTAGAATGCCCACACACAGGGTGTAAAGTGTGTCCAACATATCTTTTACACACTAACCCCTTCCCTCTCTTTCTCATATTTCCTTTTCAATTCAAACATAAAGAGATCCTAAGGTTTTTTAATATTATTACAGACACACATTGAGCTCTATATACTTTCAAGTTTAGATATTTTACTGACAGGGTAACACAAACCTATCAAATGGAACCCAAAAAACTCAGACCACCTGGACAAAAGTGCTAAAAAAGGACTAAAATGCCAAACAATAGGGTGTCTCACTTTTGGTGTTCCTGTCCAACTAGAAAATGAAGTTCAAGAACCTATTTTCAACATTGTCCTAGTCTTGTACTTAAATTATTGACCCTATCTTAGACTAAACAACTCAAAATAAGCTAAGTCATATTTTCTCTCATTTAGTACTATTTTTAGAAAAGGCAACAATACAATCTATTTACATAAATTAGTAGCTTAATTATTTATTGATATACTTTACTCTAGACCTATTTGTTAATTATGAATAAAACTCCATTATTCTGAAAAATAATAAAACATTTGGTGAACTTGACTTACTTTGAATTTCATAATAAAAACCCTAGGGTAAATTCCTACTTGATTTTCCAAATTAATTTTTAAATTTTTTCTTGAAAATTTATATAAAAAATTCCTCTCAACTTTTAAAATTCAATAGTAATTTCAAAAATATTTTTTTTCAAACCCCTAGTTGCTTCAAGTAGCACCTAATAATTTTCTAGTAATTTTCCAATCATTTTCTAAATTTTTAGTTGCATATTAAAATAAAAAAATCACTTCAAATTTTAAAAATTCATAGTAATTCCTAAAATTTTATTTTTCTCAAAACCCTAGTTACATCTTCCAGGTCCCATTAAATCAAACATTTCCCCTTAAATTTCTAAATTTTTACTTTCATACTTAACTCAAAAATTCAATTTCAATTTAAAAAAATCATAGTATTTTGAAAAAATATCACTGTTAAATACCTAGTTGCATGTACTAGCACCTATTTTCTTCTTAAGGTATCACCTTACATCCATAATCAATTTGAAAAAATGATTCTCACTCATGTACACATTTTTCTCACATTTCTTACAAATATTAAGGAAACCATAATTGGCCTTATCATGTACATGAATGATGAAGTCTATCATATGCTAATACAAAGCTTAATTATTTGAATTTAATTCTTATGTTTCATTATATGGGATGATATTACAAAATTCATTGCCAAAAATGAACAAATTTTTAAAATTATTTTTGTATATTCTCTTTTGCTCATACAAAATAATTACCAACTCCATTTTGCTAAACGCATTTAAAAAGTTATGTTACATATCAAAATATTATATGCCTTTATGCAAAAATTCATGATCTATACCCTATATTTTCTATCACTCATATGGAGAAATTTTCAAGTTTATCATGTTAAACACATTATAAATGTCATAGCACATGTCAAATTTTTCTATGCATTCATGCCCAAATTCATGCTTTCTATCCCAAACTTGCTATCTCTCACGTGGAATGATATTTATAAACATATTGTTATAAAATTTATAAATCCACTTACATGAATTTTATCCCATATACATGGTTTTTACCTAGAGGATCCATTGAATAAGATAACAACCACCCATCAAGTTTCAATATCATATCTTATGCACAAAAAATTATTTCCTTTTCCTCCTCTCCCCCAAGAGGGTCATAACTATTTTACCTCTAACCAGGTCCATGCTATCACCCATAAAAAAGGTGAGGAATCCTACACTATTTTTCCTAATTCATATATTTAGCCTATAACTTCATATCCTCTTCAACATATGTGGTTACCTGTTCAATTTGAAGCAACTAGGGCTTACACTTGTAAGGCTCTAAGGGATCAAATCACCAATATGAACTAGTTAATTTCATATTTATAAATACAAAATCAATTATTACATGACAAGATCATAATATTGAAAAATTATATTATAAGACAAAAGCCTCAATGTCATCTTAGTGTCAATCATGTATATGCACATTCACCTAGTCAATTAGCTGCAAGCAATGTTACCTATCAAAACAAGAAATCACAATAGAGTAACGCTATAAATAGTGATAAAAAAGAATTAAAAGATAAAATAAGAGTTTAAGTGAGGTATTAAGGAAAATTATTAAATCTAAGCTGATCAAATTACCTCCTTTACATCCAGTGAGAAGATACATACATTATTGTGCATATTATAGAATGCATGGGTATCACATAGATTCATGTTTGGTATTGAAACGACATATACAATAGATAATTGATAATGAGGACTCTATAAAAGGTAAATTAGTCAAGCAATCCATAGTGACATAGGAACACATTCACAAAGGGTCAAATTTAGAAACAATACTAAAGTGGTTACTAAAGCATAACTCAAAACAATAAAAGAATCAAAATGTAAAATTAGAGAAACAAATAGTACCACAAGCACATGTAAAGCACAAAAAAGATAAAAATATACCTCTCCAAAATGATGCTCAACTTTCAAAGTAGTATGGGTTTGATCAAAAATATCTACAATAGTTTGATTATCAAGGTCAAGGGTTGGGTATGCTATTTATGCTGAGAAAGTAAAAAATCACTCATAAGAATATCATAATTTTTTCATTTCATGCTTGTTTTTTGAAGTGTTTTTTTAATTAAAATAAGTGACACATGTATGCTCTCCCCCTATCCCATTTAGGGAACTCAAGTGATAAAAAATGTTCATTATTTGCTTTAGTCCAAAAGCATGGAAGGAAAGTTTTTAAGGCCCTCCTCAAAATATATATGATTTGGGTAACCCAAAACTGACCCTAAAGTCCTTCCACTTATCTTTTATTTTCATTCATTTTGGCTTGTAGGTGGGATTTCATTGCTTCCCCACAAGTTCCCTAGGGAAACATTTATCCAAGAATTCATTTCCTAGCATAGTTTAAACCCCACTCCATGATGGGGTATATAAATTGAGTGTGACTCATTTGGATGCTTGTTTTGAGTAGTTAAAACAATTTTCATTAGTGGTACTTAGCCTCAGAATATAGGGGCAACTCAAATATCACACTGTACTGAGTAATTGACAGATGTAGTGGTTGTGAAAAGGACAAGACATTTTCACAACAAGCTAGTTAATGTGGATAAAAATGATGTGATTGTGCTCTAGTGTTTGCCACACATATGGGAATATATAGAAATGAGCTAAAATTGATAGTTTAGACAACCCCACTTACCGTGAACATACTATTGATGCATACAAACTAGCCCAAAGTTCCATGTCATCATACAAACTCTTGAGAGAAGAGGGGGCCTAAAAAACCCTACTTTTCATGTGATTTTAACTTTTGGATTAAAAATTTAAAATACTCTCAAGATCAAGTATATATACATAATTTGACATTACTATGCAACCTTGTGAGTTTTAGGATTTAGGACGTTACACTTAGGTGTTTATGTCATTTTTATCCTTTTTACTTGCATGGTCTTGTGTCTAACTATTTGTTTATCATACCATGTCAAAATGAGTCTTATTTATAAAAAACTCCTTTATTTGAATAGGCATTATGCCATCCATTTGACATTGCAACTTTGCCTTAAACTTTTTTCAAGACCTTTGTGTGTGTTACTTGATTGAAAAGTGTATCGTTACGCTACCCAATTCATTCCAAGTTTTGTGCCTTAAAGTATTAAAAAGAACCTTTTGTCATATATTTAGAGCATGATAATGTTGTTATGATACATAAATAACTTCAAAGACTTGTTGTATTGTGTTCAAAATTCCAACTTTGAAACCAAAGTAGCTTGTGCATTTTGGGATCTCTAGCTAGTGTCATCATGCCATCATTCTTATCTAGCTTGTTGTTTGTTTTAAAAAGCCTAGTTTTGTAAGTTGAATTCAAAATTAGCCTTGATAAGTTCAAATATAAATGTTGATTGATTTATGCCTATGCTTCATGAAATTTTGACCTAAACATTGATATTTTGGGTTGTGTAACTTAGGTTAATTCTTTATTCAATTTGGAAACTATTTTTGTGCCTAGATTTGGGGAAGTGGTAGATCTTATATATCCCTATTATTTCATGTATTTTTACAAATAACCAATTTCATGTTTAAATTTTAATGTTTAGTTTGTGTCAAAGTGTTTCAAAATTTTTATATTAAATCTCTTTCCCTTTAGGCCTTGTTTTGTTTAAAAGTCTAGCTTTTGTGCCTTTTCCAAAAGACCTAGACATACCTATTTTGAGCCTAGCTTTTTTGCCTTATTTTCCAAAAGTCCTAAAAACATTTGTCTCTTTATACCTAGTTTATACTTGTTTGGAACACTTTGCACCTAAGTTTGACATTTCAATTTTATTTCATCCACTTGACCATTTGTTTAAGACATTTGATGTTAGATTATTTTAGACCAAGTTTTAACACAAACCTTTTTAGAGATACAAATCCATTCCTTAGATCAAGTTAGACTATGTTTGGAACATTTATTATTTGTACCTTATTTTTTAGAGTTTGTATAACTCTAGGCCTTTTTAAAAAATGTTCATCATTGACTTGGATATGTCTCTACACACTCATAGTGTATCCAAGTACGATTCAGGTTATGATAACATGGTTGTATATGATGAATTTATTTAAGACCTAGTTTGTGATATGGATCCATATCCTCCTTATAATAATAAACTTGGAGAATAAATCCAATACCCTCAAGTGCAGTATGAAGTGATACCTTCTTTTGACCAATTAATATACTAAGTTTGCCATTTCAATGCTAATGATATCTGATCCCCTACCTATAAAATTAATCCTCCTTCAGTTAATGATAGCAACCAAGATTCATAGAACCCAAGGATTACCATTCTAAGACCTCATCCTTTGTCTCATGATGAAAATGATGATTCAAAACACCCTACCATTACAATTCTAGGACCTTATCCTTCAACTCACAATAGTAACCAAACTTTGTAATACCCTACCATTACCATTCTAGGACCTCATCCTTTGGATCACAATAGAAACCAAGTTTTTAAATGCCCTACCATTACCATTCCAATCCATTATATGTATGGTATCTCATTATCTTGATAAGGTTGTGTAATTATGACTAGATAGGTCATAATTATCATCATAGATTGGCAATCAAAATTTGTTAAGCCTATCTTTAATTAGCCTACTTATAAAGAGATCATTATCCAACCATTTATCATTCCTCATACATTGCCTAAATTTCCCCACTTTAGAAATTCCATGTCAATATTTGAGCCATAATAGATCTAATTAGTACCTTTTCAATCAAACCAATCATTCAAAGACCAAAATGTGTTTAAAACTAGTATTTTACAACTACTTGTAAAATAACGCCAAGAGAACCAACCAATCAGTGATGTTTTTATTAAAACACCTATTTGTGATGAGTCAACCTATGATGAATCACCTTTTGATACTATCCATATTATTAAGGAGTCTCAATCTGATAAACCAGTCTTTGCTAAGTCACTTCTTAATGATTATAACCACCTTTGAGAAAATTATTATCTTGACCATTATCCTATTTTTAAAAATCCTCCCTTTGAAAAGCTAGTCTCTATGGAATTGCATCATGACCTTTTCCCCCTCATTGAGGAGTCTCACTTTGAAAAAATAGTCTCTATAGATCCCATTATACCATCACATGTTTTTACTTGCCAAATACAAAACATTAAATAAGACATCATTGTAGTAACATCTACACTAGATGAATAATCAACATTAGATTCAGGTTCTACTTTTGAACTGATATTAGATTTAACATCAAAATTAGAATGAACACCAGTCTCAACATCAAATTTAGATTCCCTTGAGTCAGACTTAGCTTTGGAATCAAAATCATTTATGGCTATTACAACATTAGTTACACATGCCTTGTAGATTAATTTAAATATATTTATGATACTTTCATATTTTTTGAGGATGATTACTTCAGCTTTGACATAAATTTTAGTATCTTATATGAGGATTATGTTTCCTCTTTCTATTCCATTACCATTCCACATGCCATTAACACCAACCAACCTAGACATTATATTAACCTTTCACCTCCCATAAGTGATGATTGGGATTGATATAATCACACCTTATTAAAATGCATTTATGTAAATATATTATTTATATAATATTAGGGAGACAAAGACCACATTCATGTAGAATAAAAATCTCCTAGTGAAACCTTTTTAGAGGTGCTAGGGGAAAATCAAAGTCCAAACTCAACATCTTTTAGTGAAACCTTTTTAGAGGTGTTAGAAGATAATCAAAGTCAAAAGTCAACATTCCTTAGTAAAACCTTATTTGAGGTGCTATAAGATAATAAAAACAACTTCATTGGTGAAAACCTCATCGGGGCACTAATATCTATGTAAAATAGTTGTTTTATACTTAATAAAGACATTATTAAAGATAACATCAATAAAACTTCCAATCTACAACATAATCAGATAGTAGCTACT
This sequence comes from Torreya grandis, assembly GCA_037957365.1. NCBI lineage: Eukaryota > Viridiplantae > Streptophyta > Pinopsida > Cupressales > Taxaceae > Torreya > Torreya grandis. Next base: position 1,709,539 of record JARHVA010003589.1, read on the forward strand.
TTAAGGACCAAATAATAGAAAAATTTAGTGTTCCTATCGAGATCATATTTAGAAGTCTTTGGTCCCACCACAACCAAAATTATGTCAAATCTAGAATCAAAAACATTGTGTGTGCCTAAAAATCCCAATAATTATTTGTTGCCTAAATATTATACATTCCATTACCATCCACCTTACATTGACAAATCATACATATCAACCACTATTTATTCATATTTACCATCCCTAGATTTACCTTCATTTAAAAAGGCTAAAAAAATATCTTATCTCTACTTATAAAGTAAATAGAATCATGAACAACAAAGATCACAACATTCTTGAAGTCTAAATCTATAGCAGGTTCTTGGCATAACAACTATTTAGAAGGGGTGTGGGTTAGCAATTTAAATGTTTTAATATTATGGTTGTATCATATGTTGATTAGGATGTGCATCTCCACATCATCAATAATAATGGAACCATACATTTAAAAATCCATTTACTTTAATATTATTTCATACTATGTCATTTACCTTGTCATTATTTCATACCCTACCTAAATCTAAATCTATAGCAGGTTCTTGGCATAACAACTATTTAGAAGGGGTGTGGGCTAGCAATTTAAATGTTTTAATATTATGGTTGTATCATATGTTGATTAGGATGTGCATCTCCACATCATCAATAATAATGGAACCATACCTTTAAAAATCTATTTACTTTACTATTATTTCATACTATGTCATTTACCTTGTCATTATTTCATACCCTACCATTTACCTTACCTTGTCACTTGGGGGAAACCCTATTACCATTATAGCCAATTTCCATCCTATCATCTTATTTATTATATATCATATACCATCCTACCATACCTTCATTATTAACCAAAAATATTTTTAAATTCCCTACCTAATCCATTTTGATCTTGGTTTCATAGTTCTTCTAGTACCTTCCATGAGGGGATTCCGATCCAGTTTCAACAGTTTTAGAATTACATATTCAAATGGTAGTTTATGAAATTAGTATGATAGTGGATCTAAAAATTACATATTTTATTTATGCTTGACTGGTGTTAATTATTATAACTACCTTTGGGTAAATCAGTATTCCACCTTGTGTTACTAATGATAACCACTTATGGGCAAATTAATATCACTGACCTATGCCATTATTTCCTAGTTATAAATGCCTATGGGAAAATTAGGAACAAAAACTTTACCATTAATTTTTGTATCAAATCACCCTTACTATTATAATTTGATTTTCCATTTGCCTAAATTTTTGAACTTGCTTCTACCTGGTTAGATCTCACCACCTTTTGTGTAGGCAAAGCAATTGTGACTTGAGGTCTCAAGGGACTATGTAGGTGGTTCTTGATTCATGTTGAGGTTAGCTCAATACCAATTTTATAATTCTCTCATAATTTTGTGAGTGGTATATTATCAATATATGATGAGTTAAGATACCTCAAAATTCCAAAAAAATTCATAAAATTTGAAAATCTTAAAAATTAGAAAATTAGCTTACCATCTCCTAGAGAGATACAAAGCCTCAAAATCCAAAAATATTTATCATGTTTAAACATAGTTAGTCACCCTCAATCCACACTAATGGGGAAAATCCATTGTATATTCTAATCCATTCCACTACCATTGGGGGTGTGAACTCCCCTTTAAATTTATCTTTGCTTAGGGGCTCTACCTATTTACATTTCCATTGAGCCTTCATGTGTAGATATTGACTTGGTTGATGATATGATGTTCTATATTGATTTTAATTTCAATACTTATATGTGTTTGTTTGATTAGTTGTCATTTTTTTGTTTGTTTTCCTATATGTTTTCTTTTATTGTTGTGCCTTGACTTATTTAAACTGCATCCATTGGGTGATTCCTTGCACATTATACTTAAGTCCATTCATATTCATACTTCAACATTGTCATCATGGTTTTTATCATTAGTGAACTATTTTATATTATTTATTGGATTACATGTTAGTATTTATACATATTTTGGCTTTGTTATCCCAGTTTTTTATATCATGATGCATACCATCACGTGCTACAACAAAAATTAGTTTGAGGAATCTTACAAGCAATGGAGCCATATAAACTTCTCCTTGGTAACCTTGGTAAATCCTCCCACCCTCTTTGATCAAATCAACCCATGGAAAATTATGGTTATATTCATGCTAATAAGTATGAGCATATACACATTGGTAGGTATAATTTAATTATTCACATTGATCAATTATCATTTTTTTATTCTATTCCTCATTCTATTTTCTCTAGATTCTGGGTGAATTACATTGGCATGAGGTCTATTTTGACTATGAAGATAACACTTGGATACATGATGTATCTCATGTTAGATCAACAACCTTTATTCTTCCAATCATCTCTTTTATCACTTTATGCATCCTTGTATGCTTGGTTGTTTGTATATTCTTCAATCATTATCCCATTGCATCTATGTTTGCACCCACTCATCTTTAATTTGTATGATAGGTTATATCCTTGAGTTATACTTGCAAATCTACCCTACTGGGACACAACCAAAAATCATTATTAAATCTAGGCCATCTTAATGATTATAATCACCTATGGTAAAATCATTATTTCAACTCATCTACCCTACTAGGGCACGTGCCTATGCCACTGCTTATAACTAGCTTTGGGTAAATCAATGCCACAACTTTTGTTACTAATTATAACCACCTTTGGGTAGATCAAGAAGTTTTAACTCAATTAATTCAAGAATAATCTCAATTATATTAATCTCACTCATGGGTTAATTTCATTCTTATTCTTACTTCTTTTTAAGGGACTATCCATCAATTTTATATGTCAGCCACTCTCTCAAGGCAACATTATTATAAGCTTACCAAACATTATTTAGAGCTTCTTATTTAATCATTATCTTCTTTTCTTATTAATGGTATATTTAATTCTTTGAGAAGACATTACTATGCTTACAACTTG